>VWPU01010306.1:0-225934 GCA_013398955.1 Callaeas wilsoni
ATGTGAGGAAGAACTTCTTTACTCCGTGGGTGATTGAGCACTGGAACAGATTGTCCAGAGAGGCTGTGTAGTCTTCCCCATTGGAGATATTCAGAAGCCATCTGGACACAATGCTGTGCCATGTGATCTAGGATGACCCTGCCTGAGCAGGGAGGTTGGACCAGATGAGCTGCTGTGGTCCCTTTCAATCTCACCCATTCTGTGATTTTGTGTTTATTAAGGAAAAACAAACAAAAAATAATGCTGAAGTCACGCCCCCCACAATTATAATAATTAAAAATAAAGCAAAAGCAACCCAAAAAACCTCAATACTCAAATGGATAAATGAAGCCTTGAAGTGCTTTGGAAGGAGCAGAACTGAACACTAGGGCCATGCTATTAATTTTCAGAGAGATTAAAAAAGGACTAATTTCTAACTGATAACCACATGATAGGATCAGCCTTGCTGATGTGTGTGTTCAGAGTGCAGAATGGGAGCTGATGTGAGGTGCTTGCAGGGCATAGCGTATCTTGTAGAGAGAACTGGGCAAAAGAAGCTCAGTGCTGATCTTAAATTTTAGTTACTCAGGTCTCCCATCTGTGAAGGAGATAGCAGAACTTTCATGTCTCACCAGAGAGAGCATGCTAATGGAAGCCATATATAAGCACCATGATAATGGAAGCAATATATAAGGACTTAATGGGCTGAAAAATGATGTTGTGTGGCCCAAAGCACAGTAAAGGTTTTAGATATTCCTTGTGCGGATATATATTTTCATGCCTCTTCAGCTGTTTTGTGATCAAATTAAAAAACAGAGTCAATAAAAGTTTGGCGTGATAGCTCTCTGAATAGCCAACAGAAAGTGAGTTTTCCCCTGGCAGCTCATTGAGTCAGCCTGTTTTCAGAACCCTTGTTAACCAAAGTCATATGTAATACAGTACACAGCTGACAAGCCCAAACACAACATTCTCCTCTTTGATCTGTGCTCCAGATCTTTTATGTGCCATTTGAATATCAATCTACAATACACCTTTCTCCTATTTGCTGTAGAATATGCAATGTACTGCCATTTGTGATGTTGATCAAAGGAATGACTTGATTGGGATGATTAAAGTAGGAAAGAAGACCCATGTGTTTCTCTTTTTCACAAGGGCATACGAGGGACAGAAATTAATGAGAACTATGTTAGGAGCTGAGGAAGCATCATACCAGCAACCTCCTTTGGTCTGCAGGACTGTGAGCACAAAAAGGGCTCAGGAAAGAGCATGCGCAACTTAAACCATTCAGTTCCATTTTCAAATGCAGAAAAGGATTTGCCACATGACTCATAATGAAGGCAGGAGGACTGGACTAGTGCCTCCAGGTAGAAATCTTGGTTTGGATTCCTCTGATGAGGAGGTGTGTGACAAATCACAGCATATTCCAGGAAGCTAGAATTACTGCAGAAAGCTTTAGCTTTACACATCTCCTAATGGGTTTTTTTTTCTGTAGTTCTTGGAAGGAGATTCTTTTTTGTTGTTTTATTTTTTTTTGTTTGTTCGTTCATTTGGTTGGTTGGTTTGCTGTGTTTGGTTTCTTTTTTAATGTTTCTCCACATTGCTGCCTACCATTTGTTGTGTGGTATCTTCTTGAGAGATTTAATCTTCAGGACATAGGAAATGTTTGGCAAATTTTCCTTGATCTCCTGCATCTCAGGAAGCTCCTTGACATTTTAATCTCTATTATTTTTCACAGCAGCTAGTGAGGTTTTTAGAAGCTAAAAGTGACTTTCCCCATCACTGAGCTTACCTCTGAAAGAGCAAAATCTGTTGAAAGGACTCTATGTAGGCATCTCACATCCTAGCTCCTCACAGTCATTTCTTCCATTCAGTTTTAGCACTTTTTTTTGGGGGGGGGGGGGGGAGGTGGGAGAGGGGGGGGTGTTTGTGGGGGTTTTTTTGGTTGGTTGGTTGGTTGGTTTGTATTTTTGTTTTTTGTTTTTTAAGGAAAATGTGCAGCTAATTCAATTCAGTGGTGGACACAACAGTGATAGTGAGAACTATCAGTACTCAGCTTTTTGTTTGCATTTGGGGAATGCAACTTAGGCATTCTGAGCTCGTGCATGGTGTGATTCCCAGAAGATGAAGCCAGTCTAACAGGAACTTGCATAACTTTAAAGACAGTCCTTGAAATTCAGATGTCATATTGGGGGAAGAAAGACTGAAAGAAATATTACTGGTCAGAGACTGAAAATGGAGCAAGCATCTGGGGGCTTTTAGCCACAGTATTATTAGAGCGATCCTGAAACTTCTCACTTGTCAGCATAAAGAAAAAAAATTCCTCTCCATAGATGGGCCTATGGGCTTGTGTTCAGATGTAATTTTCAAGATGCTCTGCAGTGGCTCCTCTCCCTAGCATGTAGTCTTTCTTTTTTTGCATGAAAATGAAGGCATGTGAGTATGGGCAGGACTTAATGCAATTCACAGTTGTATACATCTTATTAAGATGTAACATAGAAAACATAGACATAAATGAATTTTTTCTATCATCTAGATTAAAACTGCTCAATTGTTCCTAATAATGTGCTATAGATCTCATTTCCCCCATTACAGCATAGATTAACAATTTTCAGGAACTTTAGGAAAAAAATTCTAAAAATCTGTTTTAATTGAGATTTTTCTAGTTAAGTACTCTGTTATTAGTAGATTATAAACTCAACAAACCCAAATATATAAATCAGACACTTTGCTAGTACATTAGATAAAAACCGTCTGAGAATAAACTGATCATAATTTGCAGGCTCTGATTAACAGCATGGCTTTCCATAACAGATATATTTTTCAGAGTGCTGTGTCCAAATTTAGCTGAAACAGAAAACACAGCTATTTTGTTTTTTTAATGGCGCATTTTAACCAAAAGGAATTTTCAGCTGCTTTTAGATCTTGTGAACATGTTGGAATTTTTCCTAAAACTTATGAAATGTGACTCTTTTTAATAAACGTTAAGAAGAACATGGCATTCAGAAACTGCTGAACATCTTAAATCATAAGCAAAGCAACACAGAGTGTGTAACCCTCTTGATTCCACAAAACATTCTGAAAGGTTGATTCTCATAGTAACGTAACCGTAGTTTACCTACCCATTATATGCTTTCTATCATAATGCAAATCTGGCTTTTGGAATGGAATGAAAAAATCACAAGTACAACTGGACCCTTTTCTATCAGACACTACTCTTTTTTCTTTTTTTTTTTTCCCCTTTCCTTTTTTTTTTCTTTTCTTTTTTTTTTTTAAGTGGCGTCCATTTTCTTTGACCAGCTAGCAGAGTTTCATTTCAGGTTAATATATTCTGATTCCAGTTTTCTTGTCCAGCCGCATTATTTAATGGAACAGTCTTTTGGAAATTCAGCAGAGACAATATTCCACAGCATGAGGCACCCACTTTTAAAATCAGATGGCTTGGAAAAGCTCACTCATCCAAGCACGCTAATTGGTTGAACGCTCTTGAGTGCTTTATCACATTATATTCAAGGACTGCCCTAAATACTAGGAAGCAAGCCATGGTTCCGGTGCTTAGTGCCAGAAAGCTGAATGTTAATTATTGCTGGTCTACATTAGTATAGTGGCTGATTATCTGCAGCAAATTTCAGAAATAGACTATTGAAAGAACTAATTAAAATACAATTATTTATATTATGAATTTCCGATCAATTCAGTACAAAGGTTGATCACATATTCTTTTATAGTTGTTCAGAATAGCATGGAAAATTATCAGTTTACTAGAAAGATTTTACCAATGCAGTAGAAAAGATTGTGGTAATGGCATTACATAGGATGGGAAAAAGAAATAATAGGCATTAATTTGATTTCTGTGCAAGTAGAAATTTCAGAGCAAATTTTCTTCTTGCTGAAAGATCCAACTTTCCTGAAGGTTTACTTCTTCTGACAAATGCAACCTAAATATATTTTCAAATGTCTTCCTTTTAAATTGAATTTCATCTCTTTACAAAATTATTACTGCAAATTACTATGCGTCTATTGCTACATATTTCCATCAATCTGAGACTATATATGTTATTTTTGAATATGTGTATGACCTAAGCTTGATTATCCACTCATATTATAATTACTGTTATTCTTATATTGTATTTTATTTCAGTTCTTAAACATCTCATCTCAACCCATGAGTTTTACCTTTTTTTTTCCAATTGTCCTCCCCATCCCACCTGGGGAGAGTGTGATTAAGCAACTACATGGTTTTTAATTGCCATCTAGGGTTAAATCATGACAAACAGAAACTCAGAGTATTTGCATTTGTCAGCCACTTCCAACCAAAGCAGGCTATTTTAAGGAAGCAAATGAGGAAAAAGAAATACATGGCAAATCTAATGGCTCTAGTGAAGTATTTTCAGGTGAATAAGAGTATCTCCAAACAGAGTTGAGAGATCTCATTTGAGGTTTTTACCACCGAGAATTTTGAAAATGAATTGCAAGACAGTCTTGAATGCTGTTGGCAATCCAAAAAGAAAGATGTATTTGATATTATTTTACCTCTGAAGTCATTACAAACATAATCTTGCACCAAATTCTACACATTTTTATGTTTTAGCTAATTAGAGTCATGACGTATCTAGGGCTCTGTGCTACCCAAGTACCTTAGACTATTGCCTAATTCATCAAGTGAACAGGCAAAACTCCTTCAAAAAATGTTATTTTTTATCATTAAACATTGTTCTACTGAAAACAAAATGTCTTTAGAGACACTGGTTTTGGTAACATATTCAAGGGAAAACTCCTTTGCAGTTCAGCAGAGAGTCTCCAGTCTGTTCCCAGGGGAAAGAAGAAAACTTGTATGAAAAAGAGCAGCCTTTTGATCATAAATGGAGTCATCACTATGATTCCTTTTTTTTTTTTGTAAGTCCTCTGAAAGCTTTACTTTCATGCTGATGTAATATGCACAAAACTTCTGAAGCCTCAAAAATTTTGCAGTAAGGGAGCTCTCAGTCTCAGGCCCCCATTACCATTAATCCCATCATGCCAAAGCAGCATTACTGGACTGAATGCTTCCCTACAAAATCTGATTCCAAAGGCCTGAATGGAAGTTCCTGGAACCAAGGGCAGGAGCGCTGACAGGTTACCTGAGCATGCTGAGTTTCTCCTTTCAGTGGAGCTCTGCACAGTTTTACACGAACAACAATTTACTCTCTCTGTTCTCTGGAAGGCTGCTTTGGCAGAGAAGTGCTCCGGTGAAGGGCTGTGGGTGACTCACATACCCTCTGTAAGGTGACAGTGACAGCGTGTACCCACAGACGTAAAATCACCAGCGAAACTGCTTTTCTTAAGGCAGTGTTGTTCTGTCTCTGAAAGTATTTCTCATTATGATAGTAATCCAGTCGACAGCACTAGAGCTTCTTTTATTTTTTCCTTTATTTTTCTAGAAGTTAATCATTGTATCTTTTAATGCTAGATCTAATGAGTTTATCAATGACAAGGACTCTCCCATGGTCCTCAGGCACTTTCTCTGCAGCGCTGTCAAGTACATTTAGAATGCAAATCTAATGATAAGGACATCAGAGTATGGCCTTTGCTGTTTGGTTATGAGAAGTGGGACTGAGAAGACCAGCAAGTTACTTAGAAGTGGGTGTAATTCCTACAAGGAATAAATGAGAATATTGCACTGTCCAATAGGGGACTTGATAATTACAAACACTGGTTTCTTACAGATACGTAAAACCCATGGTTCTTCATGAGATCACACAGAAATTTCTTTGCTATATTGACCTGAATCAAATCCTTAAGTTTTAGTAAATAAAGTTCATGAACTTTATAGAATTCTAAACTTTTCTACAGTTTGAAGAATAGTTTAAAGACAAGTTACTGTTACTGGAGAATCAGGCACTTCATATGTAAACACTCACTATTATGTTGAAAACCAGAATTTAGTATCACAGTTTCTACATACTTGATGTTGCCTGAGTGATTCAGGTGGCCTGATCGTATTTTCAACAGTGATGTATGATGTTTCATTTACTAACTAGTGATATTTATTGCATGATATCTCTGTCATATTAGTGACTCTTAGAGATTTAAATTTCTTTGAGGATTAGAATGTGAAGGACTTTTGAAAATAGAATTTAACCTTCTAAGTTGGTGTCACCTGCAATGAAAAGAATAACACACAAATAAATTTATAATAAAGATATATTTATTTATACATTTATGAAAGATATAAACTGGTGAATTAGCCTATATGGCTTCAGCATAATGATGACTATTGTGCAAGGGGATGGTTTATCAATAAAATCAATCTGTTGAGCCAAATGGGTCATTCAATAGATTAGACAGTCAGCTACTACCTTCAGGGGAGGGTTAAGTGGGTCTAAATGGGGCAAACTTCAGTGCTTTCATGTCAAGTACTGTGCAAGCACAAAGTATAATCATACAGCTGGAGATTGTAAGACAGAAGTTAGGATACAAATGTGTATTCTATAAATGAGAAAGTGAAACACATTTTATTTAGTTCCATCCTTCCTTATGCAACACAGTTTACTTTCTGAGTAGACCCTGTCCAACACCAGTTGAGATACTTTGGAATTCTCATTGACTTAGTTGAAACAGCCACAGCATAAGATGAATTCAATGTATATACTGTAACTAATATGTTTTCAACTAGAACACATATCTTTTATGGATAAATTACTGTGATGAATAATGGAATACAACTGCTCAGAGATTTTTTGATACCTTCTTTACTGCATGTTTGTGAATTTCTCTAGCTTACTCTTCACCCAGTCACCAAGCTTTGTTGTATCTCATTCTGCTATTACAATTATTTATTGCTAGTTATTTTAAGACATTATTATTAAATGCCTATAAGTAATTTTAGTCTGTCATATTATTACCTGTCCTAATTCCATATTTTCTTAATCCTTGGTGAAAATGTTTGTTTCACAGTCCTTTAACCATCTTTGTGGATCTTTTATAAGTTTTTCCCAATGCAGCAATATTCTTTCCTTGCAGTGCAACTGTCAAAAAAGGACAGCAACTCTATTTCAACCACATCACTACTAAATACAGAGATAAGATTTCTTTCCTTTTTCTTGGAAATTAACTAGTATAATAAAAAACTTGTAATTTTTTTTTTTAATGAACCACATTGATTGACCTGCAGACCTTTTTTTTAAACTGAATCCAGATTGAACAGTTCCGTTTTATTTTCATGAACAAAATCAGACTGAAAGACCCATCATTAGGCAGATAATTTCTATTTATACTTCCCAGTTATTGGAACAACATTGTTTTTCTTCCAAATCTTTGGAATATGCTTTTCTTCTAAGACCTACTGAAAAATTAGCATTTATAATTATCAAAGTTCTGGGCCAGATCTTTAAAAAATTTTAAGCCTACTATTATAAATATAACTCTGTGCCAAGTGGGAAAATTGTCTCTCTTTATAGTTTCAGGCCATTATCCTTAAGAATTGTAAACTGTTTTATTTCTCATGTGACTCATATTGACTTAATTGCTATCATCAGACAAGCAGATGAATTCTTGCAATAAGTTTATTTCAAAATTCCAGAAAAATAATTGTTTAGTGAAAAGTCATCTCTTTCAAGCTGCTTTCTGAAATGTATTGTCTCAAGAAGTGATGTTAATGCCACCAGAATTATGAAAATTACTGCATATTTCAATACATGAAGCACTTAGTCACAGAAAGAAGTGGAAATTTATCTGTTAAAAAACAAAACAAATATAAAAGATACATTTTATGTGGAAAAGAAAATCAAAACTGAGATATTAACTCAAGTATTTAACAAAACTCATGCACAATTTAACACTAAACTGTGTAACACAACGTATTCACAGTCATTAACAATTGCCACAGAAACATAAGGCTTCCTGGATTATTACCATCTGAAAAGAAAATATTTCAGGCTAAAGCTACAGTTTCTTAGCCATAGTTGAGGCAGATAGGATCAGCTGTACATCGCAGTTTTAATAACACTCAAAGGAGTTGTCTGGTTAGAAAATGTCTCTTAGAAATTACAACACGATCACTTCTAACTGAGTATGTTTAAGTAAAGGAATGTGCCAATTAAAGCTATTTCACAGGGTGTTTATCATACTATAAAACTATAGATGGAGTATTTATAATGCTCTCATGATCTCAGCAAGTCCTCAGCTATAAACACAATGACGATGCTGTTGAAATCCAGCCCAGGTTACCTTACAGTGGTGCATCAGGATTTCTTGACGTGGTCTCCCTCTGATACTCTTAAATATTGGCAGAGTTTTTTTAATGGGTCACACACAAGAACTCCTTAGATATTAAGACCATGAAAATTAGCTTAATTCACCAAGCACACGATGCTTATTTGGATCTTGAATCAGTAGTTGTAATGACCAGAATTTAAAGGTTTACTTTTACGTCACATGAATAGGTATTGTAGGGACTTAGAAATTACTTGTGTATAGCTCTCATTTACAGAAATATGCACATGTAGTGCCAAAGCTTTCCTGGTATTCTAGAATGAAACCTTCTAAGGATCATGACTATTGTACAAGCGTGTTTTCCTCTAAATCAACAATAATTGCTTAACAGTTTTTAAATATTAAAATCAGAAGGCAGAAAAGAATGGGAGGACCTGGACAAGATAGAAAATAAAAATAATTAATGATTCAAGCTGAGCACTTGATACTCATAGTTTGTCCCTTTAAAAAAGTTCCTTTGCTTCAGAAAATTCAGTTATGATGCAAGTTCACACAAGTATCTGAGTATGAAAATATGCAGATATGCACCCACTGGGATTTTCAAGAGGAGTTAAGTTTGTAGAGGTTCTCACAAGTAATAATAGCAGCATTTTTCCAAGGAAGGCAAGCATATTTTTATAAAATTTATCTCTAATTATTCAAGTGTCTTACAAAGCTGAGCAAAGCTACAACTAAAGCTGAGTGAAAATTAACTCAAAAAGCATTAAAAGCTAATTTTTTTTAAGTGGATCAGTAAGTAGCCTCAGCTGAAACCACTTTAGCTCTCATTCTGCTCATATATTAACCCCTTTCCTTATGGTGCAATGCACTCTTATATGCTGCCATTCTCATGGTGCTTTGTTGTCTTTCATAAAAAATGAGCAAAATCAAATTCTTAAAATATTTCAAAGGACGTTTGTTTTGGGTTTCTGATCCTCAGTGGACTTTGATTAATGAACTAAAAATCAATAAAAGATTCCTGTGGGTGTTATCCTTGAGACAGTGAAAGATTTCAGTCAATTTGATATTTCTCATTCTCCTGAGAGAAACGGAGGTATGGTTACAATGGTTATACTGCTTGATAAAGTTTTTAATTTTTAAAAAAATGTTTAAAAATAAATGACAAGTTTTAATCCAAGGACAGATCTACATTCAAATTGTGACAGAGCTAAATTTCAAACTTTTCCCTCTCTCCTTTTTCTACATCCCTCTTCCTTTTATAATTAAGTAATCCTATTAGACACTGTGTTCAAAAGTGAATGGAATAGGGGTCATTTAAAGTCTGTAGAATATCAGGGATTTTTCAGAAGCATTAGTTGACTATATCTTCAGTGAATGTTTTAACTGCTTTGACAAGTGGGACTTGGCTCTTTGGAAAGGGCAGCAGGGCTGATTATTATATTATTATCATTACCATTATCATTAGATAGATGTGCTCACAGATGCAACAAAATGTTGCATGATCACATTTAGGAACTCAGAATCAAGCAGAAGCAAGATCAGCTTCTGAAAGTACCATATCTATTGAATGCCTCACCTGCTACACGCATTAGGACATAGCACCAAAGCACCCCTTTGTTTGTCATTGTCATGACGTGAATTGTAGATGTCCCAATATTCCTTTCCCTGTATTAATTGGGATTACCACACTGTTAGAGTCATGGTGAAAATCAAGAAACCACCATCTTCAACTAAGTATCCTTGCAAGAAAAGCAGTAAATTCAAGGTTACCTTGTTTTCTGCATAGAACTCGAGTGGGTGTTGGTGCACACATGCACAGCCACATGAAGTAGCTTCTTCAGCCTCAACACCTGAACCTCGCCGATTTTTATACAGTGGATGAAATGTCACTGGGCTAGAGTTGGAGCTCTCTCTTAATGGAGCTGCTATACAGTGTATATATGTTATTTATATTAAGTATAGATACATAGCATTGTATATTATAATAAATATATCAAATTGAATTCAGTGACTAAGGAGGATGTGACCTTAAAGGAGTGATTAATCTTAATTTAATTTGAGATCAAATTTAATGTAATTTAATTATTTAATTTTTCTTGGAAGAATCCTATGGGAACAGGCGCTGCAAGGAAGAAGAGTCCAAGAGAATATATTGATATCCAAGAGTCACTTCCTTTAGGCTCAAGAATGTTGCATCCTGATGAGAAAGAAATCAGGCAAAGGGGACAAGATGAATAAAGAACTCCTGTCATTACCCAGGCATAAGCAAAATATACACAGGAGATGGAAACAAGGTCAGGCCACTTGGAAGGAATATAGAGAGGCTGTCAGAGTAAGTAGAAATGAGACAAAAAGGCCAAGGCCCCTCTGGATTTAAATTAGGCCAAGGATGTCAAGGACAGCAAGAAGGGCTTCTTCAAATACATCAATAACAAGAGAAAAACAAAGGATTACATGGACCCATTACTAAATGGAGGGAGACCCTGGTGACAGAGGATGCAGGGGAGGCAGAGTTATTGAATGCCTTTCTTTTCATTGTTCATCACTGACAATACCAGCTCTCCGGAATCGCTGACGCAGATGACCAGGGTAAAGGAATGTTGGAAGGAAGATTCCCTTGGTCAAGGAGGATTGGGTTAGAGAACACCTAGCCAAACCTGATATCCACAAGTCTGTGCGCCCTGATGAGATGCATCCACAAATGTTGAGAGAGTTGGTAGACACTATACTGAGACCACTCACAATCATCTTTGAAAGGTCGTGGCAGTCCGGAGAGGTGCCTGAGGAATGGAAGAAAGCAAATGTCTTCCTGGTCTTCAAAGAGAGCAAGAAGGATACTGTCAATCAGCCTCACCTCAATCCCTGGAAAGGTGATGGAGTGCCTCATTCTGGAGGCCGTGTCTATCCACTTGAAGGACGAGAAGGTGATTAGGATCAGTCAGCATGGATTCACTAAATGTAAATCATGCTTGATGAACATGCTTGCCTTCTACAATGAAGCAATTACCTGGGTGGATGAAAGGACAGCAGTGGATATTGTCTACCTTGACTTCAGCAAGGCTGTTGACACTGTATCACAATATCCTGACCAGCCAACTCAGGAAGTGTGGACTGGATGAGTGGTCAGTGGGGTGGATTAAGAACTGACTGAAAGCACAGGTCCAAGAGGCACAGGGTCTAGTTGCAGGTCTGTCACTAGTGGTGCCCCACAACATTCCATACTGCATCCAGTATTGCTTAACTTGAATTCAGTGAATGTCTGCTATTTGGACAAAGGAACAGATGCCTCCTTGGAGAGTTTGCTGATGACACAGAGCTGGGAGGAGTGGCCGATAGCCCAGAGGGCTGTGCAGCCCTTCAGAAGGACCTTGGCAGGCTGGAGAGAGGGGCAGAGAAGAACTGTCTGAAGTTCAGCAAAGGCAAATGCAGGGTCCTGCCCCTGGTAAAGAATAACCCCAGGCACCAGGACAGGTTGGGAGCTGACCATGTGGAAAGCAGCTCTGCAGAGAAGGACCTGGGGGTCCATGGCTGTCCATGAGCCAGCAATATGCCCTGATGACCAAGAAGGCCAATGGTGTCCTAGGTGCATTAGGAAGAGCATTGCCAGCAGGATGAGGGTGGTGATCCTGCCCCTCTACTAAGCCCTGGTGAGGACTTGCCTTGAGTACTGTGTCCAGTTCTGGGCTCCTCAGCACAAGAGAGACATGGAGCCCTTGGAGCAGGTCCAGCAGAGGGCAATGAAGATGATGAAGGGACTGGAGCACCTCTTTTACAAGGAGAGGCTGAGGGAACTCGACCNACTGGGGTCCATGGCTGTCCATGAGCCAGCAATATGCCCCGATGACCAAGAAGGCCAATGGTGTCCTGGGTGCATTAGGAAGAGCATTGCCAGCAGGATGAGGGTGGTGATCCTGCCCCTCTACTAAGCCCTGGTGAGGGCTTGCCTTGAGTACTGTGTCCAGTTCTGGGCTCCTCAGCACAAGAGAGACATGGAGCCCTTGGAGCAGGTCCAGCAGAGGGCAATGAAGATGATGAAGGGACTGGAGCACCTCTTTTACAAGGAGAGGCTGAGGGAACTCGACCTGTTCACCCTGGAGAAGAGACAACTGAGAGAAGAATTCATCAATGTCTATAAATATCTGAAAGAATGGTGTCAAGAGGATGTTTCAAGGCTCTTCTTGGTGGTCACAAGCAATAGGACAATAGGCAACATGAGGAAGAACTTCTTTACTTTTTTTGTGTGGGTGACTGAGCACTGGAACAGATTGTCCAGAGAGGTTTTGGAGTCTTCCCCACTAGAGACAGTCAAGATCCATCTAGACAAGGGACAATCCTGTGCCTTGTGTTCTAGGATGACCCTGCTTGAGTAGGGAGGTTGACTAGATGATCCACTGTGGTCCCTTCCATCCTTACTCATTCTTTGATTCTGTGATTCTATAACTGCCTAAAAGTTCATTATCTGATCTAAAATACTTATAGCTCTCCCTATAGCGTTTGGAGAAATTAAGGCATCTCCTGATAGGCATTGCTTGTATTTTAGCCACCAGTTTTAGGACTGAATGAGCATCTCTGCTTATCTCCTTACCTGGACTGGTGCGAGAACCAGAACTAATGCAGACTGGGTTCCTACATATATATGTCTAAAAATAGGGAGCATAACTTCCTTGAATGGCCTGAACAGTGAAGGGTCACACCCAAATAATTAAACTATTCCTATACGATGAACACCACTTTCCACAATACAGATCCTCAGATACTGGAGCAGGCTGCCCAGAGAAGCTGTGGATGTCCCATCCCTGGAAGTGTTCCTGGTCTTTGGGGCTTTGGGCATAATCTAGTGGAGGGTGTTGCTGCCCACGGGAAGCAGGTCAGAACTTCAAGGTCCCTTCCAATGCTAAACATTCTATGATTCAATGATAAACAAAGAAAAAAATTGCAAAGACCTTACTACTATTACTCCTGTCCTAGGTTCCTCTAAGCCTGATATTCTCCTCCCTTAGTGGAGGAATGCTCCAGATAGGTGAAACACAAATATTTTTTATATGGTTGTGTCACATGATGCATAATTTTCTTCAAAACCTAGCTGGTAATTATTATATACTTCACAGTATGAAGAAAAAAGTAACTATCACAGTGTTGTCTATACCAGACTAATCTTCAAAGCTGATCTTTTTTACAGAATTTTTTTTCCATGCACAGTTTTCCAATAAAATAGCCTGCAGCGCTAATTTCCATGCG
This sequence comes from Callaeas wilsoni, assembly GCA_013398955.1. Taxonomy (NCBI): domain Eukaryota; kingdom Metazoa; phylum Chordata; class Aves; order Passeriformes; family Callaeidae; genus Callaeas; species Callaeas wilsoni. The sequence goes on from VWPU01010306.1 coordinate 13,408, forward strand.
TGAATTGTATTCCATGGAGATATGTTTCTGTAAACCACTTTTTCCTTCCTCTTTAAGAAAAATCAATTTTTCTTCCAAGGCTAGATTAATAAGCTATACCTGTTATAATGAATCCCTTTTACTGTTTCCCTCAGGGGCTTGAACACCTTCTAGAATGGTGTAAATTAAAGTGAGCCCAGATACTTTCCTGCACGTTCCATCTCCTGCTGTTTTCTTCGTTTTCCCTTTGCTTTCTCTTATCCACTTGTTCAGTTTCTCTTACTCTGAACCTCAGGTCTCCTCCTGTTTTGCCACTGTGCCTGCATTTGTGGCTCTCTGAATATCAACAAGCAAAAAGGAACACAAAATAGAGGAATGGACTTTACCCAGGTGTAAATGCAAAATATATTTTTCCTCTGTTTTTTAAAATTCTGCTTAGGAGTGTATCCTCACTCAATAATCTAAGTATAGCATATACAATTTTATATCTCTTTTGATTACCATTCAACCTTGCTAAGTTCTGGCTTTGGATATTTGATTTTGATGCTTCCAGAAGATTCTTTAAGATTATTCTGCACAGAATAACTTTTCTTTTCAGATGTGCAAGGTCCTACACCTGGGTCGGGGCAATCCCATGGACAAATACAGCTTGAAAGAAAGAATAGTAGTAAGACATTCTTTTTCTTGTCTCCTTTCAAAAATTTTTATCAAACAGTCAGATATAATTTGAACTTTACAGAAATAGGATTAAACAAGAAAACCTTTAGCAAGAGCAATTTTAATACATTTCCTAGCTATATACTTTTCTGTTTTCCTTAGCAATTATTTCTTGATTATCACATGTAACCATGAACTTAATGTGACCCTATGGACCTAAGCGTGCGCATATATCAAATGCCATTTCTTAAACGGGTACTGTTCTTCACCTATATAGGGATTTCTCCACAATGTAATATTCATTCAGTTATTAAGTAACAGCAGTCCTCTTCTAAAACTAGGAGTAGAGGTTATTTTGGGCTTTCGTACCCTAATTTCAAGAGCCTATTTAAGAAATGTATATAGCATGTCTGAGAAACCACTCACTAGTGGAACCAGTCATAGGAAACACGGCTATAAGGGATCTCAAGATCTTGCTTATTCCACGCTGTTCCCAAGAGGGATCCCTAACCCATTCCTTACAGACATCTGCCTAATCAGTTCTTAGAGACCTCCGATGATAAACATCCCACATTCAGAAAGCTACTCTGATACTGAACTGTCCTTGCACTTAGAAGACTTTTTGTTGTGCTTAAGAATGATTTACTTTGCTCTAATTTGCACCCATTGCTTACTGTTTTAGCTGCAACACACAGGGAGAACAGTGCATGCCCTTCTTCTCCACAGCCTGCCTCTTTTTGTCATAGAAGAGAGAATATTACTTATTCTTTCTAAGTAATTAGCAACTCAAATGTAGGAAATCTCTGGCTTTGCATAATAGACTAGCTTTTGAGCATATACTTACAATGCCCTCTACTGGGTTGGAATGCGAGGTTTAACAGAGCGCTCATACCTGGTTAATAGCTAGTCCTTTATATAAATATATATATATTTCTATAAATAAGATGCACAAGCTACTGCAGATATTTCTGAGAATGATCTTGGTCAATAGTAGACAATGGAAGACATGTTATTTTTCTTCTGAATTTTTCTATAATCTTGTATAGAGATGCACCTGAAACGATAAGTTCTTAATTTATCTTTGCTACCCTCAAAGTAGTCTAAATATGTGTTGAGAATCAAAACTACAAATGAACTTCTTCCATTGAAACTTGTTAAAATGTGATTGATTGAGGCCAGTTTTTGAAGCCACTTCTTATCATGGTGGAAAATAGAGCTGAAGAAAACGCTAAGAATGTTAGTGGGGAGATGCATTGCCAGTACCTGGGCCTGTATTTGGAGCAAGAAGAGAATCGTTCTTTTAAGAGGACTGGCATCTCCTCTTTCCATTTTTCTGCAAAATAAAATAACTTGCTTCAAACTGACATCAGCTGATGTCTTGACCTGCGGAAAACTGGCTCCAGGCTGGAGCATCTTTCTGCATTTGAACAAAGGCACTCCCACAGTAATGACATTTTTATTTCACCCAGTGACCCAAATGGATTGGTACTTTTTGTTGTTGTTGTTCCAAAGAGGCTTTAATTGATTAGCTTGCTGGAGGCCTGATGAAAAACTAATGACAGAATACTCTCAATGAAATAAGTGCAGCCTTTAAAAATAAGGTTTTTTATAAACATTTTCTGAAATATATCCTAAACTGGTAGAGAACTTAATAGTAATTAGATTTGGAAATGTGCATTAAGTCTTTCATGTCTATCTTCTGTGAACAAATTACTATTTCCTGTGCAGGAAAATTTCAGAATATTTAATTTAGAGTCATTTTTGGTGGCTCTGTAAAAATAGTTTCATTTTACCACATAGAAATGAAGTTCATTACTTGTACTGGTTTTTAATGAAAAGATAAATGTTTTCTTGGCTAACTGAAATAATTAATAAATCCAAAACCCCTGACCCTGTGTTCCTGCTTTTTTGTTTGTTTGTTTGTTTGTTTGTTTGTTGCAATCCTGCGAGGCTATACGGAGGGAAGTTGATCTGTAGGACCCATTCAGTCTCATGGCTTAGCAGAAAAAACATTTCCAATGCCTCCATCAACTGCATCTGTGCAAAGCCACAGACGTGACATAGGTGTCTCTGGGGACGTAATTCACATGGGAAAATCTTTATTGCTGGTGACAATGTGCAAAGAGGAAATAATCAAGCCTGTACCTTAGCTCTCAGGCTGAGTGTTCAGAGCTGACAGCTGTCAGGGACATCTTGAGAATATAGGCCTGTGAAGTAATTGAGTCTCAGCAATCTTCAACACATCAATGCTACCAAGCTACTTTTCAAAATGCTACTGCATTCAAAATGATTCAAGAGCTGGAATTCCCTCTGGGATTTTATTTGAGCAAGTTCGAGAGATTAACAGACCACGCTTTTGATCTATGTTTCCAGATTCTGTATGTACTTTCCTTTCTGTAATTCAGTTCATTATATTTTATGCAGTATGTAGCAGACTTACACCTCAGAAAGATATGTTATCTTAACACCACTGTTTCTCCCTGCAACATATTTCAGGAGAAAATGGAAAATTCCATAATAAGAAAGGCAGAAAAGTACTTTTGCAGACTATAAATAATTCTCAAACAGTGATACTGTTGACATTGTTGATGTGTAGGCTGAAAATTTCAAAATAAGTTACCAAGAGAGTGGACTCGGTAATCTTACTTGCCCTCTGTTTCTTAAGCCTTTTGACTGTACCCTTGAGTGAAAACTGACTGGATACTGAGCCCAGAAGGCAGGGATTTGAGGGAAGGAGTGATTTGCTCTCATATTGCAAAGAAAGCATGAGTCTGTAAAACTCTAACTTCTCTGAATTTCCCAGTTATCTGGACAGGCAAACAGAAGAGGAAGCTAGAGAGACTCTGGTGTTGTTTGTGGTCTTGCTCTGGAAGCAGGGAGCTAGGCGGGGAGTTGTCATGGTTATGTCCAAAGGAGAGGATGAAGTGCTGCATCCTGAGCCTACTGAGGGAAATGGTGCTGCCCTTCGCTTTTTTAGGAACAATGTGACAACATTGTGCATTCAGTTCAGCTCTCCTTTCCTTCATCCTTCTAGCTCACTTCCAACTGTTTCCCCTCACTTGATTATGTGGGTATGAAGTTTGCCTAAATTCTGTTAATGAACATCTCTGACCTGAGTATCCAGCTCATAACAAAGGCAGGCTTTTCCATGTGACTGAGTTTGGATACAACTCTGAGCAAGACACCTGTGGGCTCTGAAGGACTAGGAGCAATTCTCGTAGCGTCACACCTTTCCAGGCAACACCTTTTTTCAGCACAGGCATTTTTAGTATAAAATTGGTTTGTTTGAGTTCTTTGAGCCAGCTATTATGGTGGCTGCTGACTAAGTTAAAATGATTTTCTGTCACTGAAGAAAAAAATCTATTTATCTGATAAATTTTATCTTGTTATTGAGTACTATCAGCAAAGAGCCGAAAAATGTAGTTAGAGTTTGTTCCTTTATTATGTCTGAGCAGAACGAAATTCATCTTAATGTTTCACTTACCTGCACTTCTAGGCGTCAGCACAAGAAGGCACTAAAACACTACAGTTCTTCATCCATCAGTCTAACATCAGATCCCTACTGATGTTCCTCTAGACAGACACGCTGCACAAGTTAACAGCAAACAATAAAGTGTTGTTTAAGGTGTTAGTCAGTGCATCATGCTCTTATTTATCATTTACATTTTTGCAAGCATCCCTCAGTGTGCTGCTGTGTTTGAGAGGGCAGGTTTTCTATGTAGCTTGATGAGAAAAGCCCAGCTGCAGGCAGCTGGCCCTGGGCCTCCTTCCCTGGTGAAAGAGACAAGTAGTTGGATAATCTGATCAAAAGGAAAAAAATCTACTGCCATGAAAATCGAAGCAATGTTATGGAGCCTGGAAAAGAACACAACGGAGTGATTCTTTTATTGCATATTATAAAGAGGTTTTAGGATTAAATACACTGAAGAAAGCGAGGCAAAAAAAAGTAGCGTATTTCAATCTTGCTTACATTCATAGGATAATTTTGGATTTCTGTTTACATAAACAGTATGACAATATGGCCTTGAGATGCTAATTTATCCAGCAAGAACATCTTTAGTCAAAGTCTTACGCTATTATGCTCCCCATAAATCAAGAAGGGGCATAGCAAGATGAAGAAAAGCAATCTACCTGAATGAGCTTAAGGGGGTGAAACCAGTAATAGCATTTGATTTCATATTGCATTTACTTTACCCTGATGCATAAGGGATGCAGAACAGTGGGGAAAGAGTGGTTTTGTATTGTTATGATGGCCTCAATTTCTAAGTGCTAGCACTTTGAAGGGCAGCGGGTGCTAAGGAGATTCCCATCAAAGCAACCTAATTTATGTTGACAAGCTTGCAGAAAGTATCTCAGATATTTAAGTATGGGACAAGCACAGCTAAGTTTTTCAGAAGAAAAAGGAGATGTGTCAATAGCAATCTGACTCGGCCTTGCTACCATGCTGGTGCTCAAGGCATGTGGGGATGAAATCAATCTCATCCTCTATCTAGTGCACTCGGTACAAGTGGTAAGAAGCTTTGAAGGAAATTTGCTCACAGAGCTCTGACTTTGGAAACACAAGGAATTCTCTAAACATGTTGGCAGTATTTCAGACTAATGTTCTTTCTGCATCGCCTCTTCGAGAAAAGGCGATGCACCGCATGAACCTGACAGGGAAAATTTTTCAAAGAGATAGGAGCTCTCAGTAGTACTAAGTCCAGCATCTCTCCAGACAATGTGTAGCAGCATGAATTCTGCCTGAATAACTTATATGGGTAGGGAATTGGACAAGATGAAATCCATAGGTACTTTCAAACATGAACTATTCTATAAATTTGAAAAGTTACACTGGATTCAGAAATAAATTTTTTGCAGTCCTCTACAAAATCAGGCATAAATTGCATGTTTTATGAATGGCCTGCAAAACCTATTGTTCAACACAGGATGTTGAATGGACAAGATATCAAAGACTGGGAGAAGGAGGGGAAGGACAAGACCTTCTTAAGTTGCCAAAGTCAATCCATTCTGTAAATTGCACTATCAGAGATCAATCTGCAATTCGGATACTGGTTCAAAAACTATGATATTGAATCAGCCTGATCCCCCCAGTCTTTTATCTTTTTCTGAAGGTTTCCAGTATGTGGTGCTTCAGGAGACAGAAGGCAGTATGTTCCCTATTTCACTATGGAGAAATTTGTTCCCTGGGAATTTGTATCCTAATTGCAGAGAATGACAGATTGATGGCAATTATCAATTACTAATCTTTGATATTGGCATAAGATACTAGGGGTTTCTTTCTCAAAATATTTTCTGTGTGGGTTTTTTTGTTTCATTTTGTTTTGTTTTGATAGACATCATTTTGAGCATTCCAGACTTCTTTCTTTTTCAAGGATTGTTTCAAAAGTTTTTCGCACTTGGATTTTTTTAATGAATTCCCTTTAGGTTTTAACAAAATCAGGCTTGCAATCCCTCAGCTACTGAGCACTGAATTCCTGAAGTAAATTGCTCAGTCCACTGTGTCTTTTAGATACCTCTAGATACGTACATGTTTTCTGGATGATGTGTGCCTTTCATATCTGCTGATCCTCTGCCTTTTGTTGAGTTAGAGAATAATGTTCATAACGCAGTAATAATATCTGCAAAAATAGACATGAATAGACATGTGACAAATTCATTTCTCAGACTAAAAAGAAGACTTAAAAAATGACAGAGATGTGCAAGATTATCATAAACAGTCATCAAAAATATCAAGAATATTTATATAGATAAATCTATATAATTAATATATAACTTCAGCTTGGAGATTCTTTGAAAATCAATGGACCATCAGCATGGTAATATAATGCAAGTGGTAGACTTAATTAGGCAATGTTGTATACCAAGCCCAAATACTAAGATATATAGTAGAAGAGGTATATAGAATACGGTGTATATATATATATGGAGGAATATATGTTTCACACTAAACACACTTAAATGTTCACTGATATCCAACCAATTATTTGATGCTTACATATGTGTTAAGTGCTACAATTCACATATTGGAGATTTTGGAAAAACCACTCTTTGTAAATGCAATTATTATATTTTTTGGATTATTTATTTTTTTCTAAACTAACTCAGGATCTGAAAAGATATCACAAAGTAGTCACAGCGAAACTGTAAATCAGATGTGTAGAACAATTTGAGCAGAGGAACACAAAAAAATGCAGCTTTGTTAGGAAGAAAATATGTGACCCTAGTAACTTGCATGTGTTGTGCCTACCATACTTGACCCACATAAATTTATAAAAGCTGTTGCATCAGGGGACTTAATTCTGATGAGAATCTGTAGTTTTGTACTGCACCATTAAATCTGATGGGAAAATTGCTGCTCAAATCAATAGGAATAGAAATGAGAGTTCTGTAATTAGAGTGGGTAAATGTATTAATGGATCTATTAAAAAAAAAAAAAACAACAAAACCTGAGTCCATGAAATATATTTTGATTGACAAGGACAAATTTTGGACTCAAAAACTTAAGTGCCTGAAAAAGCTTCTGTTGTTGTTCAACAAATGCCAGCTTTTTTTAGTCAGTCCAGCAACTGAGCAGTACCCACAACTTTCCCTCTGCAAAGGCTATAAAGAATAAAAGACTCTTAACAAATATATTGTTATAATAATATATTATAAGAATGTTAATATCACATAATAATAATAATAATAATAAATAATAATAATAATAATAATAATAATAAATGAGGATCAAAATGCTATAAAGAAAAAAGACCACATTTCATTATGTTCTACGAATCTTTACCAGGCAATCAAATAATTTTTGGTTTTTTTTCATTTGTTTTTAATTCTGATTTAGTTACCCACACAGGGCTATGGAGAAACATACCTACAAAACAGAACCTGTTCGTACTGTCCAGCTCTACACCTTCTCTGTCAAGCTGAAAGTGTCACTTGACTATGACTGGAGAGATAATAAACTCCATCTTTTAGACAGATATTCCTTCACTGGCTGACTGAGAAATAAAGCCTTGTTGTAATTTGCAGAGACTTCTGTCTTTGAGGGCTAAGTCAAATTTAAATCCATAGCATATCTTTATTGTTTTACTAGGTGTCTATTTTTGGTTTTTTATTCCCTCTATATTTTATAAAGATCATTGGTGTTTGTATTGTCTTTCAGTTCTATTTTCAAGATCCTATCCTTGCCTTTCATCTGTGCAGCAAAAGGCAGTATTTAAGTTGTGTCTCAGCAGCAGACTTCTGACAGAAGAAAGGCTTATGATTTCATCAGATGACTACTGGGGAGCTTGAAAGCTCTTATTTTCAAAACCACAGCTGAGAAACAGAAAGGAAGAAATAGAATATTAAATGAAAATATAAAATCACATTTATAGAAAAATTTGTTCTGAGCTTGAATTCAATGTGAATTCCCTCCCTGTAATAAATCAAGTCAATAAAATAATTGCATAGAGTCTGGAGAGGTGATAATCTAGACACTTGAAACAAAAGGGTCTAACAAAACCAGGACCTGTCCAGACCAAAATTACTGAGAAGTATTTCAATTTCAGACATTAATCTCCAGAGACGATTGCTCTACAAGATTGGCAAACATCTATAAGATAATATCTCTAAGTGGCTGGTCAGCTATAGTTTCTAAAGCATTCAAAAATGCACTGGATTTTTCAAAAAGAAAAGGAAGGTGAAATAATTCTTGTTGAAAGAGGCTTTATCTCATTGAATACAGCAGAGAGAATAATGGAGATTTGAGACTTTCAAGCCTCTTCACAAACTTATAAAACAATCAGATAAAACTGTATGACTTCCCAAAGCCCAGCCCTTGGACACAACTCTCTGATAAAGGGTCAGAGGTCCCAGGTGTGTCGGTGTTGAGCTGATGGAGACTTTACAGATGGTTGCAATATGTCAGAGCAGCCTTGCCAAGGCACATCACTTAGGAGTGTTGCTGTGTTGTATTTCTTACCTTTTTGTTTTGGTTAATAAAAAAACCCTTAGAAAATATATTTTTCTTCCAACTGTCATGAGATCTTTTTGTCCTGTGGTAGATGGAAATGAGGTTTTGTTGTGATCTTTCCCAAATTAGCTGAAAAGATTCTATACACACAATAAAGACGTCCCAATAACTTCTGTATGTAGGTCATAAACACTACTTTGGTTCTTTGGATGCCACAGACATTATATTCTTCAGCATTTTTTGATATCTAGACTTTAGTAAAGCCTTTGTCACTGTCTCCCACAGCATTCTACTGGCTGCTCATGGCTCGGACAGGTGTGCTGTTTGCTGGGTAAAAAATTGGCTGAATGGCTGGGCCTAGGGAATGGTAGTGAGTGGATTTATATCCAGCTGGTGTCCAGTTGCACGTGGTGTTCCCCAGGGCTCAGTGTTTTGGCCAGTCCTATTTAACAGCTTTATCAATGAGGTGATCCTTGTAGATCTTTAGAACCTCTTTATGGATGAGGAGATTGAGTGCATCTTCAATCAATTTGCAGATGAAAACAATTTGGGCTGGTATGTTGATCTGCTGGAGAGCAGAAAGGCTCTTCAGCTCCTGGAGAGTAGAAAGACTCTTCAAAGGGATCTGGACAGGCTGGATCAATGGACTGAAGCAAATTTTATGAGGTTCAACAAAATGAAGTGCTGAGTCCTGCATTTGGGTCATAAGAACAACAGGCAATGCTCCAGGCTTGGAGTAGAGGATCTGAAAAACTGCCTGGTGGAAAAAAAGCCATCCGTGTGGCCAAGAAGGCCAATGGCATCCTGCCTTTTATCAGAAATAGTGTGGCCAGCAGGACCAGAGCAGTGATCATCCCCCTGTACTCAGCACTCTGTCTTTACTCTGCACCTTGAATCCTGTGTTCTGTTCTGGGCTACTCATTCCAGAAAGACGTTGAGGTGCATATCCAGAGAAAAGGAATAGAGCTAGTGAAGGGTCTGGAGCACAAATATTGTAAGAAGCATCTGAGAGAGCTGGGATTTAGTCTGGACAAAAGGAGGCTCAGGGAAACCTTATCATTCTCTACAACTGCCTAAAAGGAGGGTATAGCCAGGCTGGAATTGTTCTCTTCTTGCTAGTAACAGGCAATAGGACAAGAGAAGATGGCCTCAAGTAGTACCAGATGAAGTTTAGATTGGATATTCGGAAAAATTTCTGCATGAAAAGGGCTGTCAACCACTGGAACAGGCTGCCCAGAGAAGTTGTGGAGTCCCCATCCCTGAAGGTATTTAAAAGATGTGTAGATGTGGCACTTACAGACAGGGCTTTAGCGCGGGACTCAGCAGTGCTGAGTCGACAGTGGGACTCAATGATCTTGGAGGTTTTTTTACCCTAAATGATTCTATAATTCTGTGATTTTTAAGCATTTCTGGGGGGAAAAGATGTACCCTGGAAAGAGCTGAGCAATTAACTTTCTGATATAAGAAAATGAGGGAAAATGCCAGATGTACTTTTGGCTGAAATAAAAGCTTTATCCTTTTCTTCTCAGTATAAAAAAGTCAAAGAATCTTATCTTTGTCTAGCAATGGGAGAAAATAAATACGTAGCAAAAAATAGAGATAAATAAGGTAAGAAGTTAGAGATGGGTAAAATGACCCCTATTTATCTCTAGAATAGCAGATAATTTTCTGAATTACGGAATTAGAACATTATTTATAGAAGTAAAGCCTAAATGTCACTAAGAAATCAAAGAATTAGATTTGAAAACCAATGTCTCATTTATTAAAGACTAATTTGGAGATATACAGTGACTTTAAAATGATCCTTTAGGGTATATAGGAAAAAGAAAAAAAATCACACCTATTAAGAAAATGTTCATTTTTGGCAAATCTTTCTTTCACAGGGTTGGTGCTTCATTTTTTCCAGAGAGAAGCTCAGATTTTAAGAGAAAATAAAATGGCTGCATTGATACAAAATTAGCTATGTTTATCTCAAGTTTTAGAGCATGGAATAGTGTCTAGGTTATTTTTTTAAACTCTATAAAGGTATGAATAAGCCCACAAGCCATAAAGAAAAAGAAAAGCTGAAGGAAGCTAATGATCATCGTTTTCTGAGTAGCAGCTTTGAGAATTTGCAACTTTGTGATTGCTCACAAAGCAAAATAAAGGTTTAGAAACAGTTTAATGAGGTGTGGAAAAATAATGCAGAAACATCTTAGGGAAAATTATCAAACGGGGAATAACAAGCACAGAAATAAAGATTTTTTTTATGGTATCCTCTTTTAAAGCTGGATGTTTGAACACTAGAGAAGGAAAACACCTCCAAGTTTCAGGGTAACCCTAACCAATCTTCAGAAATATCTCATTAGAGGTGTTCCAGTGCCACTAGCTGGGTAATCTGCAATGATTTCAAGACTGATGATATAGAACATAAGACGACAACATTTCCTTGTTTCTGAATGAAGAAGAATAAATACTGGGTTAAGCAGAAAATCAAAATACGAAGTGAATAGCGAGAAGAATGACTTAGTGAAACTCAGATCACTCATTCTGCTTCTGCATCTCTGTGAATTTGGGTACGAGAGCCAAGTTTTCCAATGACAAGTTTGGAAGGGTTGCCTGCAGAAAATAACTTTGACTGATGAGCTGACCAGTGCATGTGTCCCTCAGGTGAATGGTGAGCATGGGAATGCATGGCAGTTGGCAAGGCATGCCACTCAGGCTCTCATGGTATGGATAATGCACCACCAGAGATGGGATGTGGGGCCTGTGGGCCCTTGCCAGAGGCTGAGCTGAGTCAGCAGGACATTAATCTAACAAACATGATAGTAGAAGCTGCCAGACATAGCAGAGAGAAATGTGAGAAGTCAGCAGATGTTGTAGCCAGGGTGGTGGGGGAATGACTGGGTTTCACAGGTGACTCAGGGGAGTTATGTGTGAAACAGCCAAACTCCACAGGAACTGAAGACTGGTGTTGGGGAACCATCAGCAAGCTAAATCTTGCCCAGGAAACCATATCTTGTGCCCATTGCTGATGGCAGCAGTGTCTTTCCAAGAATTTTATAAGAAAGATATCCTGCAGTAGGAAGTCTAGTACCAATAACACTGAAACCAAATAAAAATAGTACGTAAACATGTATTTTTTTTAAAAAAATGTATGAAATATAATTTTTGATGACTTTTTGCAGGAATAGGGGAAGAAGCTCACAAGGAGCAGACACAGACAAAATCTGCTCCAAAAATAGCATTGGTCTTCATAGCTCAAGTTTATCTATATAACTGCTACTACTACCACAGACCACTTGGCAAGGTGGGTAGATGGGGTTAAATAAGGATATTGGATTGCAGTGATAACAATAACCATGGGTTAACTACAGCTATCTACAAGAAACTTTGTCAGCTTCTAATAAGTGGGTAGTTAACTTTGGCCTGTATTATGTGCAACATTCTCCCTTCACTTTTATCACTATTATGATCACTCAGTTTTGGAATACATTTTGGAATATATTTTTTTAAGAAGTGGCATTTTATTTTGTAAAACTTAAAAACTGTAAAGCTTGGAGTTTTGAATGGGAAATTATCCATTCTCACTGAGAAGTTTGAAATACAATAAGGCTATTTTTTCCTGCCTTAATTACTCCAAAGTTTATTTACGTATTTTCTTTTGAATACATTACAGAAGTACTTTTTTTTATGGCTTGAAATTGAAATGCAAAGTTAAAATTCAAAGGAAAGCAAATGTGAAACACTTAAATAGTGTTTAGCCTGTAACACTATAATTAACACTATAATTAACTTGTACTAGGTCTCTACCTCATCCTTTTCTCATGTCAGTTTCTATGGTGCAGATCTGTGTTTGCTGATGGAACTGTGCAATGGTAAAATGTAGTAAAAATCCTCTTAACCATCAGGCTACAGCGACCTATGTTTGTCATGAAAGTGCAGAAGTGAAAACCATACTAAAGCAACCTGCAAAACTCAGTCAAGAGTTAAGCCCTGCCTGTGCTAATAGAAGGGAAAAAGATCATAAGGAGTGGGGAAAATCTTCGTCAGATATCATGCCAAGAGCCAGAATGAGCACGAGAGAGGGACAGCAGAGAGGCTACACAAGGAAATGAGGACTGGTGGGTATCCAGAACATCACTCTGCGGTAGCAAACATCCTGCTGACAGCCATAATTTGCCAGTCTGCCCTGAACTGCAAGTCTTGCTCTGGGACATGCCATGCTGGCTGCTGTACCTGCTGCCCACACTGCTGCTCCAGCTGGCCAAGGCCCTGCTCCAGGGCAGAGCTCAGCTATGGGTGCTGTAGCAGCTGTGACCCCTCCTCAGAAAGAGCCAGCTCTGCTCTGACATCCACCCAAGCTGCTTGAAGATCTCTACTACCAGGAACTGCTGAAATGGACCTTGAAATCCCCAGCACTTCTGCCTGGCTTCTGTTTCTGCCTGAATGCTTGCATGGCCATCATACAGGATTTGTTCCAGTGTTTCCTGCTTAGCCATGCCATTGTCATAATCTCTTCCTGCAGACTTTTGTGCAGCACTGTTAACACAATGTGATAGGCTTCTGCCAGTGTGAGACAGCAAGAGCTGCTTTTCCCAGAGCTGGTACGGCTATGGCTCAGCAAAGTGGTTATCCCAGTGATACAAATACCTTCTGCCTTAGTGGATGCACACACACATGCCTTGCAAACAGAGACAGTATTATTCCCCCTATTTTAAAATGGGAAAAGCAGACCAACAACAAAAAATTTTGTTCGAAGTCATCTAGAATGCCATGTGTATTTTTGCTACATCTAAAATCCCCAGAAAACTTTGCAAAAGTCTTTAGGAGAAAATATAATTTTATATCATTATCTACATACTTAAAAATATAGCTTTGGAAGAAAGAATCAAAATTCCTCTTAATGATGTAACTGTGCTTTTTCTTTCTGTCTTGGAGTGTATGCATACACACACACCCACACACACCCACACCTATTATCTATCTATCTATCTATCTATCTATCTATCTATCTATCTATCTATCTATCTATCTGTGGCTAGCACAGACCTTTCCCGTGAGAATTTTTCTTCTATTCCTTCTGTGTTCTATAAACAAAGATAGAGTTTGGATGTTATTAAAACAGTTCCTCGGGTTTGTGCAGTTCGAACCTGGCCAATCGGGCCTAGGGGGAGGTTATGAACTGACCAATCTGAGTGACCTTTCAAGAACCTTTATAAGCTGGAAATAAATAATAAAGATCTCTCTCTTTTCCTATGCTATGCGAAGAGCAAGTCTTCATTTCTCAACAGCGGCTCACAGCGACATCTATCTATCTATCTATCTATCTATCTATCTATTTATCTAATCTATCATCTATCTATCTATCATCTACCTAGATATAGATAAATATCTCAAAATTTAAGTTTGAACCTTGTGGATCCTGTCAGTAATAGAAGATGGTTACTCTTATGTCCTAAAAGAAATCTGAGATTTTGTCATTTTTAGTCATGCTGAGTCATAAATTAGCTGGTTTTAAGCCAAAATTAAGCCATATCTAAAATTCAATCTGTTTTGTCCTCCTTTATTGGTAAGCTGAGTTTTATCATCCCGTCCACCACCTGAATTACACCGCAATATAACAGTTGAAGCAAAAAGGTATATAAACTATAAATCTTTGCTGCCATCCCAGTCACCATAGATTGAGACAAGAGGCAACAGCCCTGTAACTAATACGAGTGGTCTTAGCCAGAGACTCCTAGCAGAGGAGCTCCAGCTGCTATTTTCTGTTCAAGTTTTCACTGATTTTCCATGTGTCTGAGGGACCAGAAAAATAAATTATATCTTACTGCTATGTGAAAAATTATAAAGTCCTGCTGAAATCTTGATATTTGGAAAAGAGTTTCAATTGAATGTTCAGGGAATGCTGTTGAACAGGATCATTTGTGCCTTTTCTGTTCAGCAGATGAAGCACCTCCTGACCTCGAGTTGCAGGGCTTGCTGCCTGGCTATGACTTAAGTACATGTGGCATTATGATTCAAGTAGAGAGTTAACAGCGGATTGTAACTGTTTCTGCATCCAGACAACAAGAGAGCAAATTACCCTGATAATTCTGCCTTGCTTCTGACTGAAGGTATTTAGCTTTGCTGGCAGTCAAGCAGCACCGTTATGAGATACTGGTTTCTATGCTTATGTTGCTGTATGCTGTGATTAAGTAATACTTTTTGCTTCAGTAATGAGTGAGGGACAAATTCATCCCTTTATTTTGAAAATGGCATTAACTCAATTTACTTGGATGACAGAGCAGTGAACTCAGGAGCGCTGATTTCAGGGCTTGGAGTTGTCATTTATATAAGGGCACACCATTTCACTTCTCTTGTCACTTTTACCACTGATAAACAGGGATGATACTGATCTCTGTAACAAAACACCCTGAGACCTACTTATAGAAAGTCATGGAGGAAATTACTAGATTTACCCTGTATATCTCTAGTTCAAATTACTCCCTTAATGTAGGTAAACCATTTCACTTTTCCATCTGTGATCTATGACTTTTACTAGTTATCATCTGAAAGACAAAAATAAATACTTAACTGTTGAAAAATAGTGTGTGGCACCCATCAAACAAGCAAAATAACCCCTGTTCAAAATCAAATACTGTCTGTTTTTACATTTAGTTCCTTGACACTGGAGTGCATCCCAGATGCTTGATTGATTGCCAGAGAGGGCAAACACAATCTCTTCATTATGCTAATAATGAAGTAATAGAATTTCAATGACTTTTTTGACAAATGTCAGTGACTAATTAATTCTCTAGTCACTATAATCACGTTGCTAATCCTTTTGAAACCAATGTCACCATGAGTTTTATACAGTTTTTCATAGAAACAGTCATAGATTAAATAAAATGTCAAACTGCATGTTCAATCATTTTTCATGTTTTGTCCTGAGGCCCCTCTCTCTCAGAGGCCTGCCTTTTTTTGTGAGTGGGCAGATGCCAGATGTTTGAGCTTAAGCCTCTCAAAACCAAAGCTTGATACTTTGCGTGTCGGGGGCCACAAGTGGCCTCCCTCTCACCGGGGATGTGATGCTGGACAGCTTTCTGACCTACATCAACAGCATGGTGAAAGTGCTGCCTCCCCATTGGGTGCTGGTGGATGTGACCGGAGGAGGCCCGGGCTCCCTCAGTGAAATGGAATGTCCTGCTTCACCACTATCTCCCTGCCAAAGCAATCCAGAGACGAAATCCTGCAGGGAATCCAGAAAGCCTCAGGAGGGGGATGCTAAATCAACCAGCAGCTATCTTGGGGAGAAGGGGTGGATATCTGTCCTATCCTTAGGTTTACACACACTTTTCAAACCACTTATAAGTCTGATCCTTTAATTCAGAAAAACCCCACCCAATCCCAAGAGCCCAAATTCAGTACACGTGAAGGAGAGGGACAGTCCTGTTTTCAAACACAAGGGAGTCTGGGGTTCACTTGGCTCAGCTACCCTTGCAGCATGACTGAGGCCTATCTCTCATGAAAATTCCACAAGGACTGGCCTATAGTTTACTCCAAACTGGAACAAATGCCAGTCTTTAACATCAAACTTGTGTCATTTGAAACTCCTTGGGACTCCAATGGTCCAATATTTTATTTTGTGATGGTCTGATGCTATATATTTGAAGAAATGTTTGGACAGAAAAATTTCTCACCCCACAAACACTCAAATAAATGCACCATTAAGTTATGTCCTTGGCAATGAGAGTCGCCTTGAAGATGAAAACCGAGTTGAATGCCAATCTTCCTTCTGGCCCTTCTGCCTGTCCATGAAATGCTGCAGCAAAAGAAAGATGCTGCTGTGTGTTGTACTTGACTCATGAGATGTTCCCCAAGAGTGTTGTCTTCAACCTGACTGCTGTGGAAATATTGTGAAGGGCATCACAGTTCTTGGTGGGACTGAGAGGCTGAAATACGCCAAGATATGTCTGCACTTTAGACACAAAAAGTACAGATCTTAAGGTAACTGGGAACTTTAGGGCTGGCATTATAGATAGAAATACCAGATTTATGAGAGATCAGTACACTGCAAATTGAAATTTAGTGTTAAGATTCTGTCTAAACTCAATGTACATGTAGAAATGTTCATTTGGACCTGGGGCTTTGTCACCTCCTGCAGAGGCAGGAGCTGAACTTCTGACCTACAAATACATTCTTCTCTTTCAGTTCTCTTTTTTGATAAATGCTTGTCAGATACAGAACAGTATTTTTTGAAAGTCTTTCAAAAGTCAGTAGTGATGCGTTTCATTTCAGAAAGATGTATACTTTATATTGAGTGACACCAAGAAACTTTGTGCTCACTGACTCACTGTAATGGAGGGCTGTTTAAGCTTCTTTCACATTCTATTACGCAGTGTGTAACAAGGTGGGTGGAAAAAACTCTTTAGTCTTCCCTGTTTGAAAAATCCTGTTTATTGAACAAAGGCAGCACTCCCCCTTTTAGGACATAGCTCTCTATACTTCATGTAAAGTACTATAAGAAAGATAAGGAGATGTCAAGTGATACTAGGGTCAAGCAGAAAGCATGAATCATTGTAATCTTGATATGAAAACAAAATGAAGGAATAGCAATGGTGGTTTGTGCAGAGCTGTTAACATATCTAGTCTTTCTTTATTACCTTCCTTTACCGTCAGAAAACCAAACTGTAAGACCACTTAAAGAGGGAGTGCAGCTTCAGCAGTAATTATTTTTCCTGCCCATACAGAGAGAATGGGAAGAACAAGGCAAATCAGTGCTCTTCCTTCCCTGTCACAATCAGAGTATAGGATGCAACTTTTGGATGGCTCACCTTTAGCCTATTTTGTGCTGCTATAATGATTGTGTAGTCTCGATATATTTCAGCTGTAAAATTATTTGATGCAAAGTCACTCTGAAACATGGAGTTATCAAGCACTTTCATTAAGACATTCATAAATGTTTACAAACCCTGGAGGGTAAGTTGGAATCGAATCAACTGGCTACAGTTCTAGTTCTGTTCTTTACAGAAAGGAGTTATTTTTATTCTCAGGCAATGGGTATGGCTTTCATGCTGCATCAGAGGCTTTAGATAAATGCAAAGATTTTAGACACCATCTTTCTCTCATTCTTGGAGTTCAAATTTGTCTGGTATTTGGGCTTAAATTTATCACCTACAGAGGACCTCACTTGCTTAGGATCTGAGAGGAGGACACATCCCTACACTCAGAAACAATGTCCAAAGCAAGTTCATGCAGCCAAGGATGGGGAAAGTCCAGCTTCATGAAGCTCATTACAAACTCTTACTTAAATAGCTTCTGTTTTGAAACTGCTGCTTTTGAAACTCTGTCTAAAAGGGTGTGCATCTTTCTTTTATTCTCTGTAGCCTGCCAGCATCTCACTTGTCTCTGCAATGGAAATTGTGCCCATGGAGAGAGAACCAATTCTATTACAAAGATGTTTTTTATCAACTACAGCTCCCAAAATATGAAATGAAAAGAAATGCATTATTTATCAGTGTTTGAAGATTTGAAGCCTGAGGAAGTGAGAAATCATTAGGCACGATCTGCTATGAGCTATAAGGGCACAAAGGCTGCACTTGCTGATGTTAAGGGTAATCTAGAAGGATATGAAGCAATGCTAATCTAGCTCCTGACAGAGTGTGAGTAACTGTGGAAAATTGAAAGTTGATATCTTTAATGAAGCTTTAAAAATGTGAATGAAGATAAAAATATTTTTCTGTGAGAGGTTTATTTCTAAAACTACTTTTTGCTTTGTTTTGTTTTGTTATTCTTGTTTATTACGTAAGACAAAATAAAACCATGCTTTAGATATTTCATGGATGACTGCACTGAACTGAAATTGGAATTCATACTTGGTGAATAATAAAAACACAATTATTAACTAATGGAAATAAATCAGACTCTTGCAAAAAATGGGCTCAAGCACTGCTCAGCAATGACAACAAAATCCCTGTGTTATCCACACTATTTTCAGCACAAATCCAAAACTTAGTCCCATGCTACCTACTATGAAAAAAAATTAACTCTATCCCAATGCAGCATCTTTGAATACTCAAGACATCCTCTCATAGCTGCCAGATACAACCCCAAGAAAATTGGGCTTTTATGGAGCCACATTGCAGGCCAGGCGTGGTATCTCAGGGATTCTGAAAGGTGCTGGAAGTCAGTAGATAGAAAATTGATATGCAACCTTTGTCTTCATATTTAGACATTGATATTCCAAATATTTATACACATGGATGTGTATAAACGTTAACAGAATTATTTGTTATCCTAAGAAGTCTCATTGATGTTAAGAAGGAAACAGACGGAAAACTTAGGGTCTGGTTTTCAAAATTGCTGAACTTCCCATAGCAAAAAAAATCACGATAAGAACAAAAAAAGGGTCAAAAACTGATGTCAATAAATTAAGAAAATTTTAAAAAGAGAAAAGGTGTTCAAATGAAAATACCATATATTTATTAAGTTAGACACAGGTTCAGGGTGAGTTTGTGAATCTGTTGACCATTGTGGTTTCCAGCAAGGTGTATTTTTACATGCCTCAAAACTGGGATAGGCATAAAAGGTGAATCTGGGGACTTACCTGCTTTTGTCACTATTTACCAATCATTTCCTTGCTTCTGACTTCATGAATGCTCTCATGTAATGTCACATGTTCCTCAAAGTGACACCATTGCTCTTGGGCATTACTTCATCTGTCTTTATTCACTCCTCCTTCCTTTTTTTTATGGAAATAAAACTGTGAAAAATATTCTGTTCTCTCCTGCCAGTCATTAATATCCAGTTCTCATTTTTTGAGTATTGATATACAAACTCTTAGGAAAACACAGCAACACTCTTGTGCTGCCCCAATGCAGAAGTTCCTTCTTATTCTTATAGCCTACAAATGCCCTTTTAGAGATCCTGAATTTCAAATCTCTGTACTAGCTTTGACTTTTTCCTTGCATTCTCATGCTAGACCAGTTCTTTGACAGTACTGGGGACGTGCCTAACTTTGCCCTTTTCCGCTGAGACTGCATACCCTATTGAAGAGGCTGAAGAAATGTTAAGAATAAAGAATAAAACTTAGAATGATTTTTTCTCTTCTGGTTCATTACTCCTGAAAATGAGATCTTTCCACCTTCCTTTTTACAAACCTGGCTTTGGATTGCTCAAAGACTCTGAAGACTCCAACAGAGCACATCTTCGGTTCCAGAGAAAGGCAGTGCCTGTAGTGTCCAAAGACAATAGAGTTTGCTCAGCCTCTGAGAGTTATTGGCGATGCTTTGGAAGATTAAAAGTTGGGACAATTGATGCCAAGATAATTTATGAGAGCTTGCTTTTTTAAAGTTAGACTTTAGCAACAGCTGAGTAAATCATAATTGACTCTGAAATGTTCTTTTCGTGGTTTTCTTTAGACCGCCTAAATGTTACCAAGCTAGTGTGGTACCAGCTGTCCTCAAGGAGTTTTATAAGATTTAACACCATTGGACATAAAACTCGATGGATTTCTTTACATTTTTCACCTTCAGTTTCAGTATAAATAATGACCTTTCTCTTTTCGTTTTCATGCAACTGCAGCCAAGCCTGGACAGCTGTTCAAGACAGACCATGTGATGAGTAAAAAAAAACCCAAAGAGGTTTAAATGCCATGATGCATAAAGAGCAACCATCACATATGTGAAACCTGTCACAAATACATCTAGATATTCTACACTGAAAGGATTTTCCTGTGGAGTTATGTATGTGACAAAAGGCATTTGAATCAGAACATGGTACAGAGTCTCAAAGATCTGTGTTAATTTGATGAGATTTTAAAAATGCAGCAAAATATTAAAGGTCTACTCTTTTAGTAAAAAAACAAACAAACTGAAAAAGCAATAACAAAATAAGTGAAAGCAAGGTAGAAACCATAAATATTTGACATTAAAAATTGACACAGAAAGCCAATGAGCAATACAGTATTTTTTGGAAGAGGACTCTGTGCAGTTACTAAACCTGGGAAAAAACCATTTAAGACATATATTACAAAGAATGCTAAAAATCTGTAATAAAGAACAAGATAAATTTTTAAAAATGGGCTTAATATTAAAGATACATAAACTTTAGATTTTATATTAAGAATTCTTCATATTTTTGAAACATTCTCATCTCTGAAGCATAGAGAAAAATGGTCTGCAATTATGAACCAAAGGCAGATCACAATTGCTGCATTCAGAAGAAAGACATTCTATACAATAAAACACAAAAATATATCAAATTGTGTGGTGGTTACTGACTTAGAACTGATCTCATATCCATGAGATATCATTCAGAAGTCAGTGAAAACCTACTGCTGACTTACACCAGGCAACATACAGACTGGTGTTCAGAAATGTCTGGAGTTAAATCCTCGCAAAAGCTCGTATTTATTTACAGTGTCATGACAATACATCGAACACCCAAACCTTTTATCACAAAGGAGATCTTAAATTATTTTTAATTTTCTTCCTTCCTTCCTTCCTTCCTTCCTTCCTTCCTTCCTTCCTTCCTTCCTTCCTTCCTTCCTTCCTTCCTTCCTTCCTGTATGAGAGTATGACAAAGTAGCTCAATCTCATTAATGCAAATACATACTGAACATAAATACTTCTCTGACAATGCTGAACTCTGTACAACCTCTGCAATAACTATTGGAAAATAAGTAGATATTTTAAAGCATGCCACAGCCAAGAATTAGAGAGAGGCAAATGTATAACTGACAAATGAAGAAAGCCCATTCAAGCATAACAGTTTTTGTTAAAAGGTAACCCTAGAGATTCAAACAGCTAAGGAGTAGATTAAATGTCAGCTCTCCTTTGGTGACATGAGAAGGACCCTCCATGGTTAGGTAATGACAGGTTGAAAAGGGTTGAGTATGTTCCATGCTCCTAATTTCAAAATAGCAGTAAGCCAGCTGTGTTATGAGGGACAGGTTGCTCTTAATTCAATTGATTTAAAACACTGAAAAAACCCCAAACCCAAAACATTTCCCCAGATCTAATGAAAAGCAGTCTTTTTGTCTTGTTTTTTTTTCCCCCTTTTGTTCAAACTTTCCTGCTGTCAAGACTTTTGTCAAGCTATGTGTTTTGGAGCAAGATTTTCAGTGGCTTTCTTTTCTGCATATTTATCTCCCAACACATTTGAGGAAAAGGAAAAGCAACAACATAAAAAACCCCAAAGCAACCCAAACTCTACAAAACAAATGCCTGAAAACTATGGGTATGTGAAGTGCTCTTCACAAATGTATCAATTTATGCTATAATGTCTTTTTAAAGACAAGACCATCTTAGATTTTCCACAGAGTGGAGCTTATTAGTCTGATGAACTTGCTGTCAGACCGTTGCTCAGCATAACTATGTAGTCTGATGCAGCTTCATGGCTTTAGGCACACTGGTGAAACAGTATAAACCAATTAAATGATAACCTGCCTCCCTCCATCGTACTGACCTTTATCTGGATATTCCTGTTCCTTAGCAGAAGGTTGTATTGCTATTTTCGCCAGCTATTGAGTTTAAACAAGAGGATATAATAAAAACATATTGAGGTCATTTTTTTAAAATAAGCTCTTGGACCTGTTGTCTGATGAGCTGCAATTAGAAGGAATGGACCGTAACATTGATCCGGTATAACTTATGATAATGTCTAGATGACTGAAAACACATACATTGTAGTTAGAACGCAAATTTCTGGTCCCATTAATAATTGAATTGCTCAGCTTGCAAGTCATTGTTTAGGATTAATTCTTTTGGAGTCTGAGTTTCCTAGATTTTGCTTTGCATTCCCAGTGGATGATTTCCATATGCTCATTTCAGCAGACACGTGTGTCACATTTATCATGAAGCACAGGTCTTTGCTTTTACTACAAACAGTCTAATGGAGAAAAATTTAATATATTTTCATGGGAGTACAAACGCTGGGAGGAATTTCCAAATTTACTGAGAGAGCGGAAGAGCTTCAGTATGAAAAAAACACCAAATTTTGTTTTACTTGTAAAAATAAACTTACAAATTTATTTCTCCTGAAGAAAATAGAATTGGAAGAGGAAAAGGACTCCCTTTCAAAAAAACCCAGCCAGATTCCAATTCTTTGATCACTTCTGAACATGACTAAGCACCTAAGATCTACAACAATAACGAAGAGAACAGAATATCTCTTAATAACAGTAGTTTTAAGTTTATATTGTTTTTCCTGGGGAAACGAAAGCTGACGTTCAACTGTCATTCTTGTTTCAGGATCTATTTCAAGGAGGGCAGTTGGGGATGAAGAAGAAAGGAGACCACAACAGCAGGAAAAGGATATTTAATCCAAAGAATGCTGAAATAACAGATTCATAAACTGCCTATGAATTAGTTCATGTTGAGGCTTAGAACATTAGGAAAAGGTTCTAGCAAAGTAAAAAAAGTAATATAACCTAAAATTTTTTTAAAAAATAAAATTCTTGGTTAACCCTTAAAATACATGAATGGGTCTAAACTGTCCTCTTTACAGAGAGAAGCTACTCATTGAACTTCACGCAAGGTAAGTTGCCCAAATCTTCAGCATTTCTGCAAATTTTTCTAGAACTCCTTTGTGAGTGGTTGCTGATCTTTAGCTTTGCAATGATTGTTTTCAACACTACTGATAGTTTAACATCCTGTGGTTCATCTTTTTGCACTACACAGCCAGGCTCCTTTTGTAGCAAGGGACTTGAGCTAAGGTGTTTGCTGAGACAAGAAGCTACAGTAGTTCCCTGTTACAGGACGTGTGACTTGGAAAATTATGATTATTTGCTTTTTTTCATACTAATTTAGTTTAGCTTGCAAGGACTCAAATGCAGAAATTTGGCAGATATGTAAATAATATCAGTCTAGTTAAAGTACTTTTCTCGGCAATATGTAGATAGGGAAAACGTAATTGCAATTGTGATAATGTAAGTGCTAGGTCCTTTCCAAAACACCACTTCTCCAAGGCAGCACGTTTAGTCCCAGGGGGCCATCTGAGCTCCAGCATCAGGGAAGAGGTTTGATGGAACTGTTATAAACTTTTTTAGGCTACAGAGTGATACAAGTCTCAATTAGCTGCTGATAATTGATGAATACAGAGAGCTGCATGGAAGCCCAGGGGAGGGATCTAGCTATTGATGCAATTTTTTTTCTTAATGTCTTCACAAGTGGGAGTTAATAGTCCCTTTGTTCTATGGTTCATTGTTGTTAGTAAAGGAGTTACAATTGCTTTCTGAAGAACATCCTGATTTCTTGATTGATAAATGGATTTCTTTTTCTCAGAAAGCAGTATTTTTTTCTAAGGAACTGTATGCATTCCATTATTTCATTAAGTTACTTTGCTCCTGCTGCTGATTCTGAGACCCAGTTGTCGGGAAAACAGAGTAACTCAATTTTCTCTGGGTCATAGCTGTGGTAGTTTTTAATGAAATCTTTTATTTAAGTTTCATGGCATGAAGATCACTGAAAGGTCAAGAACAGCAAGGAAGCCTTGCTTTTCACGGACATTAAAGGCCTTCCTAATTTTACACAGCTGTTAATTTCAAATGGGTGTATTAATTCTTCATGAGGAGAGGAAATCACATAGGTCTTTTTCCTGTGAACCTCCACACGTACGATTCTTGGCACGGTGTTGTAGCATTTTTGCATTGCAGTGGAAGAAATCTCTAATCAGGTACTTCTCATGCAAAATGAGACTCATTTGAATTCCTGTATTATGAGAAGAAAGCAGAGGAGAAAGGATAATCTATGACTGTTCGGGATCTGGTACCACTTCCAAGGTCCCATAGCCAAGTTCCTGTAGTAGCATGGGCATCACACTAGCAGGACACTCAGGCATGGCTGCGCTCCCTTCCTTCATTCTGCTTCTCAAAAAGGATCAGTGGGTGCATAGCCTTGCGAGGAGCCAGTAGGTGTCCCAGTAGGTCAAGTCTGGATGTGGTCTCCCGGGTCCACTGCATGCCAGTAGCCTGGTAAATGAGTGTCACTGCGAGGGGTCCTTGGGAAGGGAAAGGCAAGTTAGAGGCTTTTGGTTATTCCTAAGAATGGGCATTAGGGAAGTCACTGAATGTGATGCATCAGATGTAAGGAGTGAAGTCAGATCTGCTTGCCACACCTGTCTCTTGAGTGCAGTGTGACCACAGCAACAGAGAAAATGAAATGCAGACCACCTTTGTATCATGTGTTGACTTCATGTATTTCTTTGAATGTTCTCCAGCAACAGCTCTGGCAAAGTCGATAGGACTTTTCCTTCTAGGTGAAGGAGACAGAAAAAGAGTTGATCAAGCATTTTAATAAATAAGTTATTACTTCAGCAACTTAGTTTCAGGAGAGGAAGAGAGGAAGAATAGTATGGAGTTAGTTGTACCATAGGCTCTGTGTCCCAGGGGGAGCCACTCACGCTGGAAGAAACTGTGTTCCTAACAAAGAAGATTGTGTTTCACAGATGAGCAGTGCCTTAAAAAATACCAAGCAATTCTTTGTTCTGTGCCAAAGCAAAGCCTATGTTATCATTATCAAATGATATTTTTCTGATGAGGACTTGGCTGTATGAATGTCTGGTAAACACTACAGTTAATTAGATGCCTGCATCTGCACATTTAGTCAAATACACACGCAGATATTGATTCCAACCACAAGACTCTCGTAAACAAAGTCGTTGAAGATATATGAAGTGTTTGGGTGAAGATCCTTATAAAACAAGATTATCCATCTGAAACCTCAAAAATCCTAAATTATCAAGAAAATAAAAAACAAGAAGTAAATTCCATCTAGACACTCATGACAAGTCAAAATGGTTATCAAAAAAAAGCTTTGCCCATTTGCCAGCACTGCCTATACAAAGACAGTGCAACTTACTTCATTATTATTAGATATGAATTGTGTTTTCCTGACCATTGTATGACTTGGTGACAATGTCATATCACTAAAGCTAGTTTATGAAACACTTCTGAAAGCAGATTTCTACTGTTTATTTTGTAATTGTGAGCAAAGGACAAAATAGCCTTTTTTTTTTCTTAGAGTTTGTATCTTGCTATTAAAGAATAAGAACAAAAATAATACCTAAACTTAGCATTACACAGTTTTGAACATGTCTTCTGTCTTTCCAAAATTGGAGGGATGTAAACTTGTGTGTGTGTAGCTATAGAGTATCTGCTGTGCCCACATATTTTGCTATGGTCACAGCTGTGGTCATCTTTTCAGATACTGACCTTTAGGACATGCAAGGAGGACAGAGACAGGAAATCATATTCAAAGTCAAATATTATTTAATGAGGGGCAGAGAATGTTATCTATATAATATTTCAAAGACTTCAGTATTATATTTCATTTTTCTTCAATTAAAAATATTGTTTAATACCCTCTTTATTGCTTATACAAAGTTTAAAGATCTCAATCAACAATACACTGACATTCCTAAATACGTATTTTCTTGAGTTTTTGGAAAACTGAAACTGTGCTGCAGAAAAGATTTTTGGTTGCATTGAAGTGTTTATTTAATTTGAGGTTTGTTTCAAAGCTTTCTAGCATCTTATGCTAGAAAATGGTGCTGAACTGTATTTTACTATATGAATTTCTTTTTCTCATAGGTGTATGCTTATGTATTGTGTCCTAGACTTGAAAACTGGGTAATGAAGGTCCTTATGTTTTGTAGCAGTGGTTATCAAAGAACAACATCAGAACAAAGAGATAGTAGGGAAGCAAACAACTAAGTTAGATGTCTCTAACATTTCTAGATCTTGTGAATGTGTTAATAACATAAAAGAATAGAAAGTGATCTCTGCATTGCTGGGAGAAACGTTCTCTTCTTTATCTCATCAACTGTAAGGTATTTTTATTTATAACTGAGAAGCAGAGTCCAAAGCTGGGTAAGAGCAGTCTTGGACCTTCCAACTGTTTTTCTGTAGTTTTCAGACAAATCTGAAATTTTTGGTATTACCATCAAACTCACTCTATCCAGGATCAGAGCTTGAGATGTCAGCTTCAACTGATCACAAAGATGCCAAAATGGGGGACTGATAAGAGTAAATCGTGTGATGGAAGTTGGGGAAGGGGGAAACGGAGGCTGAAGGAGAGAAAGGTAGGAGTACTCCACAAATATGCTTTGGTCCTCTTGTTCAGTCGGTGGTTTTCCACATCAGCCTCATGGTGGAAAATCACAGAATGACAGAATAAGCTGAGTGGGAAGGAACCCACAAGGACAAATCTTTGACCTGTCCAGATTACGTGACTGTTCTACATGCAGTGTATGTGTCTCCTTTGTTCTCCTCTCTCCTTCCTGAGCTTTTTCCTTGCAGTCTGAAATATCAAACAGTGCAACAAAATACAGACAACTCATAGTTCTGAAATTAAAAATAAAATTAGTCCTTCTGACATTCTTTACCTTACAATAGATATTGAAAGGATATTTAGGTGTGATCCCGCTAGATGTACACAGTTCGATATAACTGTTCAAAGCATTTGTGGATGAGTGGCCTGCCCTTTTAACCTTTCTAACCAGCCTACATGACGATGACAAAGGAGGAGGCTGCTCCTGCTCTTATTGCTGCTGACCCTCTGCCCACTCGAATTTTCCCTCTTTGCTTTGATAAGCGAGCACCAAGAGGAATTATTCTATAATTTCTCACGTTGCAACTAATATGTTTTTTCCCTCTTCAAGGAAAAAAAGGACTGCAAAACTGATTTTAGTGGCTATAAGTATCTTCTTTTGCTGTTTTATTTGTGATAGGTATTTATTCAGTAACACCAGTAACACAGAATTGTAGCAACTTGGCTCACTGTAAGCCTGGAAATTGTGGATCTATCCCTGCAGGATACTAGAATAGCATGTGTTTTTGAGACTGGGAACACCAGCTAGGAAATAAAAGACTTACATTTGCTTTCAAATTTTCCCATTCCCAGGTTGGATTTAATGCTTTCTCTTCTGAGGGTCAGTCCTGTCTTTTACAGAAAATGATAATTTTGTGAGGTATTGGCTTCTCCATGATTCCAAATGAAAGTATGTGTTGTCTTGATTCTGAAAGATTTCTTTGGAGAAGGGAGATATCTGTTCAGATCTCTATGACCACCAGAGCAGACAGAGCAGGCAAAAAGCCATCTCTTCAAGCTGAAAATCTGATGGACTGTCAGAGGCAGGAACTAACAGCATTTTAAAAAGAAGAGAGGGTGAATGTCATTTTACATGAGAATGTCTGACACTCACATGATTGATTTTGAAAGTCATAGTGTTTCTACTTGTCTTTATATGCTGCAATATTTATTCCAGGTAAAAACAATAAACAAACAAAGAGATAAAACAGAAAAGATATTAGATGAGACACTTTCTCATATTGAAAGCCTACACCATACACTGACCAGGATGAGATAAATGATAAGTAATCAAACTGCACCTTCCTGTGCTGTCAGTATGGGCTTATTTTTAACCCCTTCTAATAAACAGCAAGAAACAATGGTCACCCTCTGCTTGCTAAAAGCTTGTCTTTCCCACTACACTTGAAGGTAAATGCATTTCTGTCTCTCTCCATGTCCTTCTGGATCAGCTTTTAAAGAAAGGAAGATGCAGGTGTGCTGAATAATAACCCCAGTCTTTCATTGTTCACCCCTATTTCTGAACACTTACCATCAAATCTATTGTTCAGGGCAGCACAACTCACTTGCAAACTGCCTAAAGAAGCAGCAATACCCACATCACGGAAAGAAAAACAGGTGGAATACAGGGATATTTGTAGTCCTGTGGTAAGAAATCTAAATGATAAAATGGAGAGTGCAAATCCTGAGACTGCTTTAGCAGGTTTTCAGGGCTGTTGTACCACAGATCATGTGCCAGCTAATGGAAAAGTCTCTTTCAGCAGTGCAAAGTGAGTGAAATGTAGCCATAAAGGGGCTTATTTTTTTCAGGTTTTTCTCTATTTCTCTAGCTTTGCATAACAACCCGAAATATTGCACAGTATTTTTCACCTTGAATAATTTACACATTTTTCCTTTTTTTTCTATTTTTCTTCAGTGACTCTAACACTAATACCACATGGACATTATCAAGGGACATTTTATCCTAATGCCTGCTTTTGTTTTATTCAGTAGGAAATGATTGTCCTGGTATTGTCAGTTACAGTAATTCAGAGAAAAACAACAGCAGCAAATGCTATTCTGTGGTACTCAAAGCACACCAAGGCAGACATATGAATATGAGAACTTTAGCTGGATGGTCCTGTGATTTCAGTGTTCTCAGTATACTGTCCCTTTCCTGCAGAAGTAAGATGTTTCTGCTATAGTTGGCTTTGATATTTGTTTTCTTCCCCTACCACACTTTGTTTGCCCTGGTACTCCTAGTTCAGGAAGGTGGATTATTTTTTTCTTATTCACATGAAGAGACAAAACATTTTCACCTGACATTTTCCTGCAGGGTTTATTTTTCCAGATGTATTTTTTTGGTTCTCTGTGCCTCTGTACTCCCATTTTCCAGCTGCAGGTACTTCTGGCTCCTGTTCCCATTGAGCACACACCCACTGCTCTGACCATATGTAGGGTTTTTTGTCTTTCCCTATTTGCAGGCAGAAGCAAGGAAGGATGAAGTGTGTGAGAAATAATGGAGAGGAAGGAAATTCAGCCTGTCTTTGCCTCTGTGGCTTGCCACAGAGGTCAGACCTAGAAACTCCTGCTTACTAAGAACCACTGCCCAAACTCCCCTGGCACAGCCACTTTGCTTTGCGCATCCCATAGCAGAAAAGAGCTCCAGTCCCTTTCTCCTAAGCAGCAGGCAACATCACCTGAATCTGTATGCAATGGCAGTGACACTGCCAAAGGCACATGTCCTGTTCTGAATTGTAGCAGCTAAAAGGAAGACAGCACAAGAAGAAGAACAAATAGTTCACTTTTACAACAGTTGCACTTTTTTTTTCTTTTCTGAGAATTCCTTGCTCTTTTCCTGTATCTGGACTATTAGTCCACTTACTCAGAAGAAACTCTGAATTTCAGGGGTAGATTAAAAAAAAAACAAAAAACACCTCAATAAAAAGGGCTACTAACATTACCAATGAAGAGTTATCCCCAAAAGAAAGTTGAAACAGCTGGTTCAGTGGTGCCTTCAAATGAGCAGATTCTGTAGTGCTCACTCTGTTTTCATCAGGCTGACCTGTGGATTTTTAATTGTTAAGAAAAAGGGGAAATAAAAGGAGAAAAGTCATAAGAAACAAAGTAGCTAATATGATTTGGAGGTGAGCTATTCATCAATATAAGAGCACTCCACTGGATTAATATTCATTCTCAACTGATACACATAATAAACTAATTCTAACTGCATCAAAGGTAATTTTATCAAAGCCCTGTTCTTCTGCTGCAGAAAATTTGCCATCCGTTTCTCTAAGAAGAAGTTATTTACACCTTGCATATTCATTGGGAAATGGGAACAGTGTGAGCTGGATGAATTAGTAGTTCTCAGCTCCACCTTAGGGAAACAGCCTCCCTACAGTGTACTGGCTTCTGCAGAGAAAGACACACTTGTGCGTGTGGGCTGCAGAGGGGTCACAGTGGAATCCTGGAATATGTTATGATGCAAAACTACTCTTTAGGGTAGTTAGAGGCTTGGACTCCATATTTCCTACTTAGGAGAGTAAAGCACAGTCTAGTAGACATTGTAGAAAGAAATGCAGCTTTTATTAGAATGATTTTATTAAATACATTATATCTCATTTAGAAACATCTGCCATCATTTATATTAGTTGTTGTTGTTCCTGTATGTAGAAAAAAACCATAGGCTTTCAGACAGAGTGGCATTTTGGGGCTTGCAAAAAATGACAATAGAGGAGCAAGTGTGGCCTCCCTGAAGCAGATGGCATCATGCTGTTTGTGAGCCATCAGCACTGCCCGTCCCCAGCGGCGCGACACGTTCCTTTCGAAGGTACAAAACATTGCAATCTCTCCCCTGGCCCTCATAAGATTTAAGTAGCTGCAGATATGCTTTCCTAGCCTTTATAAGTGGACACTGTGAGGGCCCATAGGGCATTCCCTCTCCTCCACAGGCTTTCACTGTCTGGGCTCAGGCCAGCTTTGATAACAAAGCTGTCAGGCCGTGTCAGCAGATGCTTGTCCTGCCTTTCTTCAGGATCTGCTTTTAAACTGAGACTCCTGCTCTTGCTGTTTGCCTGAGCTATGAGGCAGATTTTCCTGTGCCTGCTTCCATGCCTCCCTGACTGACCCCCATCCACTGACCTGGCTTTCCAGCTTGAGCTGGGACCTGCCTTGTCCCAGCAGACCTGTCCTACCAGCCTGGGTCTCAGGAGATCCAGATCACCAGCACGCACCCAGCTCTGCTCACCTTGCTCTGCTGCTGCAGGCTCTGCTTTCTTGAGATGGTGCTGCCCCGATGTTCCTTCTGCTCCCTGCCAGTCTATTGGAAACAGAAGCAGCAGTGGACTCTTACAGAATAATTTTCCTAAGATGGATATTGGCCGCATATCACAAGCTCACTCAGGCCACATGTTCATGCTCTTACCAAGAGGTTTGAGCTTTCTGTCCTCACATACAATATAGTTTAAATCCACTCCATGTTTTTTGCAAAATACTGTCCTTCCTCTCTCTTCTTGGATGCCTCAAAGTTGCTATGGAGACAGTTTAATTTTAAAGCACAAGTACATTTTTTAGGAAAGCCACAGGTGCATTAGCTCTATTTCTCTTTCATACGTAAAGCTATGAGAGCATTACGGCATAGCTAGATGGATGGCTATTATGATTCTTGCCATCCTTGAAAGACTTCTTTTATCTGTAATCTGGGGTTGCTGAGTTTCTATGTGAATAATACTTGCAAGGAGAGAATAGATAAAAAATATGTGTTCAGGGCAAGGGTAAGGAATTTGGGAATATACTGCCACTTCAGTAAATAATAAATTCAACAGGAAAATACATTGCTCCCCAAGTGAATGAAAGAGAATATTTTCTTCAAGTGTTTCTGAATTTTTGCTGGTAAGGAATTGTGCTTAAGAATTACAGAAATTGTAAGACCTAGCTTGAGCCATCTTGAGTTTAAGAGTACTTATAAACCCTATAACTTTGAATACTACAGCAGATTCCTTGCTGTTTGCTCTAGGAGGAAACCATAGTAAGTTCTACTTTGCTAGAGTAGAAATAAGACTTCAAATTGCAGGATGCATAATTTCCTCATCGGAAATCTCTTCCAAAAAACTGTCAAGAAACATTTAATTATGACAAATGGAAGGATAAGAAAATATAGCCTGAGTTCATATTTGACTTTCATATATTGGCAGATGTAACAGTCATGCATTTGGATGCAGCAGAAACTGAAAACCACTTCCAGGTTCATAGCACATTCAGATTTCTTCCAGAAACTTGCCATTGAAATAAGAAAAATGGGCCTCAGAATTAGCAAGAGCATTGTAGCTCTGTGAAAGAACCCTAAGAAGTAGTTTGTTTTGGGTCTGTGTTTTATTGTAAACAAGCTTATTATATATATAGTATATACATTATAGAAAGTACTGATATAAAAAAATGAAACAGAAGAGGAAAACTATTCTTTTGCCAAACCCTTTCCTCCTAGAACACTAGATTATTCTACTAAATAAAATGACTGCAGACAGTTCTTCTAGAAGGCAGGGTTTAGCCATTTTACTGCATAGTCAAGTCCAGGTCTGTATCGCTCAGAGCAAACCTGGTGTATGAGCTGCAGGGTGCAATTAGATGTATTGCCTTTTCCGTTCAAATGATTGAAACAGTTGTTTTTGTCAGGATGGAAAACAATTGGACAAAGCAGCTCCTAAGGCTGAGTAATGGGCACTATGAGGCAATGAAATGTCTATTAAAAACCCAGAAGTTGCTGCAATGATTCTCACTTTTCCAACCTTTAGTGGGGAGGTAAGGGAAAAAGAACTGAAATTAGATAAAAGGGAATTGATAGCTTAAACTTCATGACTCTAAATGAAAGGCAAATTAGACCTGGTGGCAAACTGATTAGCAGTACTTGTTTTTATGATTATCAAGTAATCATGGAGACGAAGGGTGGTAGGCAAATGCCACTGCATAGAAGTTGTGTTTTGGGTAACTACATCTGAAAGAAGATTAAGGACTATTTAGATTGAAAGCAATTTATCTAGAGGTGCTGTCACAGCACTCACTTCAACTACCAGTGTCTTTTCTCAGGAGGAGAAGTGATAATACAATTCTTTGCTAGCTGGGTGAACAGATGAGAAGGGTTTGCAGGAGAAAATGGGGTAGGAACTCACCATTTGCTCTATTGCTAGACTTGTGGGAAACAAGTGCCAGTGTGTGACATCTCTCATGAAACTGGTTGGATTTTTAAATGCCATGGGATTTACTCACTCCTTTTGAGGTCCTGTGTGGCTGTTTCATGCAGAGACCGCTCCTCTGGGAGGAGGTGGCTCAAGGCCCTTCTGAGAGGGGCTGTGCAGTGGCGGCTCCCACAGCACCCAGAGCTAATATGTGCAGTCACGCAGGGGAGCTCATTAGCTCTGGCTTGGCACCATGATAGCAGCAGTCATGAGGCATCAGCTGGTGTGGAGCCAACACACATCTACTGCTGGACAGGCTCTTGCAGGGGATGAGAAGGAAAATCTCACATTGGGTAAATGCAAGCTCAGAGCAAATTGTGCACAGGAGGGAAAAGTGAGATCTTCCCCCTATTTTAACAGGAAGCACATCAGAAGGGGATGTTGTGTGGTTGCATTAGGCAAGGTACACCCTCACATAGCACTCGTCCTGTGCCATGTCTGCTTTCTCTTGATGGCTCTGTCAGCCAGACTTAACATATGAACTAAAGGAGCTGGAGAAAAGTTGCATCCATTGCTGATGGTGTGGTAGAGAAACTGCAGCTAATGGGAGGATGGAGACCCCGCTTCAACCCGTCTAAATCTGTGGGTGGCTTGGGCTGTGTCCTGCAGCTTGCATTTCTGTGTGAACTTGAGTGCTCGTTAATAATACATTTGACATAAGCTGTTTAAGAGCTACTCTAGTAAAAAGTACTCTTTGCAGGAAAAACACTGCCAGCTCTGCTGTGCACTTTGATTACCCATTTATAATGGTCATACATGCTTTATCATGCTTCAGGTCTTTATCTCAAGAGGTGTGGGCAGTTCTGGAGACGTGAACTAAATTTGATATAATTAAGACAACAATATTTTCTGCTAACCATGAAGGGTCATTATGTAATTGTGAAGGTTCTTATTAAAATACAATGAATCAGCTCCAAAACAAAATAAACGCTTTGGGCTTTTCTGCTTTACTTTTCTCCACCTTTTATATAACTGGATAGCATTACTCGAGAACATTGTTTATGCTAAGTCTCTTTGGCTCTCTTCTTCAAGGGGTGCAAAATGATTCTGTCAAAAATTTGCCTTATTTTGCCATAGCTGGAACTATCTTGCCAGTGAATTACTTTGATTTGTACTCCTGAGCTTTGTGATTTGATGCAGATGACCAGAAAGAACCATTCTAGGCCAAGATGAAATAGGAGATCTGTTCTTTTTGGGGTTGGATTAAAGTTATAAAATCTTTTCAGAATTAAGACGGTATTTTTGCCTTGCTCTTTTTCACAAGGGTTTGTCCATTGATTTTCTTGTTCCAGGCTAATGGGGAACCAAGGGGAAATATGATATGTCAGTTCTTTTAAAGGCTGTTTTCCTGCCTCTGACCACTGCCACATGTATCCCAAAACTTAGAAACTTCCCTAATTCTGTTCCAGAACACCTTGAAGAAGTTGTAACTGTTACAGCGGACAACTTCCTGCCGAAAATTTGAATTAGTGAAGAAACCAAATCAGCCAGCAAGGCTGGAGTTTATATTGTGGAACTGCCTCATTCTCATTTTAACGACATTAAAAATCAGACAAAATATTATCCATGATGAGGTCTCGAATGTTTCAGTACTTAATGCTTTTCTCGGACTTTGAACTTACAAAATGCAGTAGCACAGGGGTGTTAGCACAGAGCAGACTTCTTAACTGAATCCTTGTGTTCTTTAGAATAATTTAATTCGCGTGGGGTGTGTTTGCAGATGTAAATGAGATCTAAATACTGAAATACACAGGGCTTGCATGAAAACCGCAGCAGCAGGCAACTTCTCTTGCTTAAGTGTAAGTTTTGATTCGTGTTACAGTATGAGTATGGCTGCTATCTCAGCTCTCACACAGCAGCCCCTTATGCCAACAGTTCATCATTTTCGATATTCCTGTAACCATGCATTTTTCACTTTTATTTTAACATAACACAAAAGCCATGACATCTCAGAATGACCCTTAAACGCTGATCTGTGAAACTCCTAAGCCTTTATCTGAGTGGTTTCAAAGCAGGCATCCTGCTCAGTTTCAAACAAAACAAATTTCAGTGTTTCTTGATTTATGAGATTTTGAAAAGTTTGATTTATTTAGAAGAAACCTTGTGTGCCAAAGAGGAGTGCAGAATGAGGAGAAGACACTGTCACTGTATACCACGAAAGGACATTTTCCTTGTCCTCTCTCATCTCTGTTCTTGGAGGTGAGAAGAGCTCAGCCTTGACCCTGGGTTACTGGTTTCAGCTGGGATAGAGTTTGTTTTCTTCTTAGTAGGTGGTACAGTGCTCTGTTTTGGATTCAATATGAGAATAATATTGATGACACACTGATGTTTTGGTTGTTGCTGAGTAGTGCTTACCACAAGTCAAGGACTTTTCAGCTTCCCTCGCTCTGCCAGTGAGCAGATGCACAAGAAGCTGGGAGGGGTCATGGCCAGGACAGCTGGCCTGAACTGGCCAAAGAGATATTCCATATCACAGAACATCATGTCGTGTATATTAACTGGCATCAGTTACTCAGAACAGGGTCTGATCATGGTTCAGGGACTGGGTTGGTGTCTGCCAGTATGTGATGTGCAATTGTGTTGTGCATCACTTGTTATTCTCGTGTTTGTCTCTATTTCTCCTACTCTCCTTCTTATATTATTATTTTATGGGGTTTTTTCCTTCGGTTATTACACAGTTCTTATCTGAACCCATGAGTTTATTGCGGTTTTACCCCTGATTCTGCCCTCTGTCCCCTCTGGGAGGTAGAGGAGTGAGTGGCTGCATGGTGCTTAGTTGCCAGCTTGGGTTAAAGCATGACACACTGGCAATTGAAATGCCACGGTCTCTCCTTGGAAAACTTTTTTCTAAGGGGAGGGCAAGGATCTTCAGAAACAATATCAAGCCCATCCCTAAAATATCTGCCTGTCTGCAGTAGATTCAGGGCTTTTGGCGTCCTCTGACGATTTTAAGAGAGACAAATTTTTCCTTTGGTTATTTCCCTGGACACTGTATCTCTTGGCTGAGAGCACTGCAGAAAAATGTACATTTCATTATAATTTTTTTACTGTTTAAACTCCCACTTTCTATCCAACTACTTGAACGGTCTCATTCAGACCTCAACAAGTCTGCAACAGAAAGCAAATGAATACTACCCAGAAAAGTTCAGTATACATGCCATCTTTCACCGGTCTTTTAGAGCAGGCTATGTGAGCTAGCAAAGGTGAGGCTTAGTTGTGTAACTACCTAACAGTGGCTGGAGGAAAGTGAATTTTTTGTTTCTTGGATTTGTCAAATATAATGCAGTTTTGCAGAGAAGCTTCATCTAGTTCTTTTCCACTTGAAAACTTTCCTTCTTCAACTTGCACTGAACAATAAACAGATGAAGAAAGAAAACAGCTTTGTTTGGACATCTTAAATGATTAATGTTTATTCTATACTGTGTTAGATGATTGCTGGGGGATGCTGTTTTGGGATGAAAATGACTGCAGTCCCTGGAAGTCAGTGTCATTTTGCCTCTCTCTCTCTCCAGAGTGAAGATGCTGGCATCAGCCCCTGTGGACCTGGCCTCACCCCGCCGCCACCACTGGTTCCCCTCCTGTTTTCTCCAGAACACAGCTTTGGGATGTGGTGCTGAAAGGGCCAGCAGCAAAGGCGTGAATCCACAGTGGTGCTGAACTGGCTGCGCCGGCATGGAGGATGCTGCAGGGAGAGGACTGGTGAGGGCAACTCCAGCCCACACAAGCCCGTTGAGCTGAGCGGAGGAGAGCCCAGCTGGGCCCAGGAAAGCCGCATTGAGGGAAATGCAGTGGAATGATTGGAAAGGCAGCAGCGACCCATGGGAATGACCTGTAGCGTGGTGGAGAGGTAGAAACAGTGGTGCAGGCACCTTACATGGAACTGAGTCCAGCAGGGCTTTTTGGGGGGGTGTTTTTCAGTCATTGTATTTTGTTGTTTTAAGCTGGGATGGAGTGGGAATCATTAACCACGGTAGCTCCCCCTCCATCTTTCCTTTGTTCCATCAGCCACGTGGGCAGCATGATGGGAATGGTCACCATATTCCCTTTGTCTGGGGAAGCCACAAGGATGCAACCTATGGGAAGTGCCCATTATCTTGGTTTTGAGCCTAGTTTTGAACACCTTTTGTGGGTAAAACACCTTCTCTGTTTGTATACTTCTGCTATTAATGCTGCCATTGTCACTGTGCATGTCTTATTCCATTGCTTTGTGCTTTCAGTAAATTGTCATCTCAATCCATAGTCTGCTTTTGTCTCTTACTTGAAGGGGCAGGCCTTTTTTGGAGTTTCATCTGGTATTAAAACAAGAACACCTGGAAATACAGATTTTTTTTATTTGGTGAGACATAAAGCATAAAGAGGTGAAGTGAGTAAATAAGATAAAGATGCCTTCTGATAGTCTGGATTCATCTTACTCTGAGACTTAGACACTTGCAAAGAGTCATTAGGTACCTGGGTAGCAGGTGAAAAACTGAGGAAGTGGAGATACATAATCCTACTTCTTGACTGTGGTGCTTTTGAAAAATTTTCTAACTCTGAAGCTGGCTCCTGCTGCAGCCAGTCAGAGTCCCTATGGGTTTCATCTTAGTTTGGAGAAAGACGAAATTCTGCTGAGCTTCCTATCATGCTTTTCAATTTATTACCAGAATCTTAATAACGGGTCTTGCAGCATTTGAGTTAATTAATTTCTCTCTTGGTTCTCAGTTGCTGAAGGTCAGACTGTCCTAAGAGAAGGATTCTTTGCAGAGAATATAACTGACTATTGTGTACAAAACACGCTGACCTTAACGAAGCAGAGATCACAATCATATAAGGAAAGGCAGATAATGAAGGAAAAAATCAAGATGTGACTTTTTATAATCAGCCATTTGAGGCTACAACAGAAGGAATAAATGCATGTATTTTGATGTATTTAGGCAGTTCTTTCGTATCCCTTAGCATATATATATAAAGGCATTCCACACAAAACATGCCTTAACAAGTCTCTTGATACACTAACTTCATATAATATTTGTATTTTGAAGCAAATTTTGATGGCAAAAAATATCAAGTCAAAATTTCTATGTTACACACACACACACACACACATATATAAGCACATAAAACAACATCCTTTACTTTTGAAGATATTAAGATATAAGTCTATCAGTGTACCTGGTGATTCACAACAGAAATTAAATTGCCCTTTTTTGTTTTTTTCCTCTTAGCAACCAGCTTGAAAGAACTTTAATCTCCTACACCGATGCACAAGAGTACCCTTAAAACTTTGAAATTTCTAATTTGAGATGTTGCATTCAAAAAAAAAAAGGTGAAACATTTTAAAAGATGGTTCATTATTTGTGAAAGGCTCTGGGAGGTTGTGGTCTGTGTCAAGATGTGACAGCTTTCAAGATATGTAAAGGAGGCTTAACAAAGGAAAAAGACATGGGCTCCTGTTGTCGTTTCCATGTCATGATCTGGATATGCCAAAATATTGTCACTATTTCTTAACAATTGTGCCTGTCCAGGAAGATTTTGGATGCTTGGAGAGGTTGTAGAGTTACAACACAATAATGAATTTTAGTTTTCTGAGGGAGACAGTTTAACTGGAAACTACCAACTAGCCAGCCTCACCTCTGTGCCTGTAAGATCATGGAACAGATCCTCTTGCAAAATATGTCAAGGCATATGGATGACAGGGACCTGATTAAAGGCAGCAGAATGGCTTTACAAAGAGGAGAATCATCTGGAGACTTATAGTAGAATGGCTGGGTTGGTGGATAAGGGAAGAGAAACTGATATCTTTTATTGTGACTTCTTTAAGGCCTTTGAAACTGTTCCACAGAACATCCTTGTTGCTAAATTGGAGAGGTATGGATTTAATGGATGGAGTATTTGATGGCTTAGGAATTGGATGAATGGCAGTATCCAAAAGGTTGTAGTCAATGGCTCAGTGTCCAAAGGATACCAGTAACAAGTCATGTCACTAACGGAGAGGACTTTCCATATGGCATTGTCCATATGGAAGTGGTTTGATACCTTTAATAACGAGACAGGCAGTTGGATTGCGTACACCATCAGCAAGTTTGGACAACACACCAAGCCGTCCCATGAGGGAAGGGATGCCATCCAGAGGGACCCTGACAGGCTTGAGAAGTGGGTCAGTGGGAATCTCTTGAAGTCCAACAACACCAAGTGCAAGGTGCTGCACTCGCATTGGTGAAATCACCAATATCAGTACAGACTGATGAATGAATGTGTTGAGTGCCTCCCTGCAGAAAAAGACTTAAGGATGTTGATGAACGAAAAATTGAACATGACCTGGCAATGTGTGCTGGCAGCCCAGAAAGACAATTGTATCCTGAGATCCATAAAAAGAACTATGGCCAGCATTTCAAGTTATATGATTCTTCTCCTCTACTATACTGCAAAACCCCAGTTGAAGCCCTACATCCAGTTCTGAGGTCCCAAGAATAAGAAAGCCATGGACCCTTTGAAATGAATCCAGAGGAGAACCAGGAAAATTATGAGAGGGCATCAGAGAGATCTTATTGAGACCTTTCAATACTTGAAGGGGGATTATAAGACAGATGGAGAGTGACTTTTTACCAGGCCCTGTAAGAGGACAAGGGGTAATGGCTTTAAACCAAAGGAGGGTAGATTTAGACTGAATATAAGAAAAAGATTCCTTGCTATGAGGGTGGTGACGCACTGGAACAGGTTGCCCAGAGAAGATGTGGATCCCTCGTTTCTGGAGGTGTTCAAGGCCAGGCTGGATGGGGCTTTAAGCAAACAGGTCTGGTGAAGGATGTCCCTGCCTATGGCAGGGAAGCTGGAACTAGAAGACCTTTGAAGGTCCTTTCCAACACAAATCATTCTATGATTCTATGGAAACGGTTTCACTGGGTTTAATATTTATTAAAATTCTGGGATGGAGACTCATTTACGTAATTTGTTATCAACAATATTGCTCCATACATCAAGGGATGATGACAGTCTGACCACGCTTCAAAGTCTTGATTAAAAAAGCAGGGTGACAATATGCCTAGTATTTTAGGAGAGGAGAAATTTCACACATTTAAATACAATAGATCATCAAGCAGAAGTAAATATCAAATCAGTTCCTTCAAAAATCTCAGTGAGTAATTAAGATAGGTAGTGTACTTTTTCTACATGATTCTTTGTAAACTTGACTTTTGGTGATTACTTTCTGCTTATTCTCCTAGCTTCAAGAAAACCCAGCTCCATCAGATCTGATTTACTTACAAATGCAGTTCATGAATTTCCAATCAGTACTTCATCGTTCTTTTAAGACATGCAACATTTCAGAACTACAAAGGAAGTAAAAATTTTAAACTTGAAAAGGACATAGATTCACATTATTTATTTATCTTTTCTTGTTCTTTGTAGGAAGAAACTTTTATGCAAGTATAGTATTTTTCAGAAAATGAGATTAGAGCTCATATGTCTTTTCTATACTTTCATGTGATGGAAACACTTTGGGTAATTCAGCATTCATCTGGTGTTCAAGATTTAAAAGGAGCAGTTATACTTCTGCAAACTGCAGCAGATTTTGGCTATAAATCAATGGCTTTTGCCTGCCCATTCCTGCTTTCATTAATATTTCATAAAATTATGAAATTACTGTTGTGCAGTTTCACATTGAATTTATACAAGGGGTAAATGTGATAAATCAGTCAGTGGCTCATAGCTAGAAGAAAGGAAATGGGGAGAATTCCTGAAACACTAGTAGGCTGTTAGCTGTAGACTGCACAGCACTCCCTGAACTCGGAATGTGTCAGAGAAAATCCCTTGTGCAGCTTTCTTGCCTGTATACTTGTGAATATTGGGATTTACACATAGGTAAACCAAAAATACTGCTGAGACAGCAGTAACTCTGAAGTTCAATGTCCTTTTTTTTGCTCCCCTCAATTCTTAGCAGCCTTTCAAAGCCCCATAGTTGAGATGCTGTACACTGAAGTCTTGTGCTAGAGGGAAACTGTGTGCAGACTGTAGTTAAAAGAACTGAAACACTAATGATCACCTTGGGCAACGGCTAGAAGAACACACATACAAATTAAAAGTTGTTCATAATAGCAAAAACTTTGTCCTTTAGAGACTACATGTTGCAGGGAATGAGAAAAAGAATTTTTTTAGAGAGTCTTCATTAAATTTAAATTATTTTTCTTCGGAATGTCATTTCCCTTGCAAGCTCATTTTCAAGAGCAAGATTGCACTGATCTAAGTTGCCATAGTAAGCTTTTCAGTTCATATTTGAAAAAGTTATGCATCTGAAAACCTCTACAGAAGCTAACATTTTATAAAGTGGGAAGATAAAGAGGTGTATATAAAAAACTCCGATTTTTAAACTTCTTTTTTTTAAAAAAATTTATTTATGAAGAATTCTCATCTTAATATTTGTAAAAGCTAACAGTGGTCATGAATAGCACATGCAGATATTCTGGACTGTGTTCTGTAAAAGGCATAGGAAAATGTGCAGTTGTATGCAGCTCTGACTGTGTTTCACATTGGTCATTCTGTATGATTTTGCATAAAACACTTCAGCTCCTCCTGACTTCAAGCTGTACAGAATTTACCTAATCAAACGAATCATCTGCTCTGACTGTTCCTCTGGCCTATTCAAACAGCCTTCTTTTTGATCTTTTGTTATTTTTTAATAGGGCTCTTCCCAGCTCTCTCCTCTAGGAGGCTTCTACCAATTAAAGAGGCTATTTAGCTTTAACATTTGGCATAAGAGCTTTTGGAGTTAAATATGCCATTGGTGTAGTAGCAGGTATTAAGATAGGATAATTATAAAAATCCCATCTTAATTTCTGTAACTACAGTTGAACATCACTATTTTTAAAGATTTCTGAGGTGGTATAAATGCGTCAGATTGTGTAACTTTACAATAAAACAAACTCTCGAAATTAAAAAAAGAAACCTCTTCTATTTTGAAAGTAGATGTAAATTATGTAAGCAAAGATTTTGTACTTATTGATACTATTAATACTTCTGCTTATTGAAAAAGCAGCCATATAAATGAGCACAGCTGGACAGTTACGTGTTTTCAGGCCTTCCCTGGCATTCACCAATATTGTCCTAATTAATCTATTTGTACTAAACCAGAGGAAACAGAACAGGCCTTATCAGACATTTACTGATAGAAGAAGGACCAAGAAGTTTTCTTGCTCAGAATCTCCTGGAATGTCTGTGGCAGAAGCTAACCATGCACACATCTCTGATATTGCAGAAAAATTCTTTAGTCATAAACTGATATTTTCCCTCTGTCACCCTCCTAGAAAAGAATATCTTTTTTACAACCCTTCAAAACAATTTTAAATTTAAAGCATTTCATGAAAATCATTGCTTAGCTTTTTAGATCCACTGTTGCCCATCTGTGAAGAAAGATAATTTAAAGGAATTTCACAGTGACAGATTACAGGTAGTTTATTTCCTAGCACAGTGCAAATTTTTCATTGTCACTCCCTAGGGTTTTCATTGGATCTGAAACCTTGAAGAACAGTCTAAAAACCCGATGAACGAGGGGAAAAATCCCTCAGCTGGAGATGCAAACCTGGTGAGAAATTAATTGAAATCAATAGAGGATTAAATGAAGGAAAAGTTTGTAGTAAAAAGAAAATATTTCAGTCTGACAAAAAGCAAGAAAGAAATTCAGTCTTTCATAATGGAATTCATTCTTATACTTATGATAGCTCTGAACCCTGAAACTAAGATTTTTTTTTTTTTTTTTTGAGGATTGTATCTTTTTTAGCTATAGCAGAACTTTCTAAGTAACATCTTTGGATTTATGAAAATGGGTGGGAGTGACCTCAATATGGACTTGCTATTCAGCTTTGAAGCTTGCTTTCTGTTTTCTTAAGCATTTGAAACTCCTGTGTGAACCACAACATGTTAGACTCATTTCTACAGAAGGTGCTCTCCTGGCTAGTAATGACTGTATAACTACTTGGCATATGCAGAGCTTTACTGAAACCAGGATAAAGAATAAAACCCTTCCATGACTACAGTGTTCTGGTGAGTCCTTAACCATCCCTCGCAATTACTTCTAAGTGATTTTAAATTAATTTTCACAAAGTGTGTTCATTCCTCATATCCCTTGTTATGACTGGGATATTGTATTTCGTATTGGCTTCTCAAAGATTTCAGGTGCTCTACTGTTGCGACACTCTACTCATAGTGAAAAAGAGAATTTAAGCTGTTTCCCTACTGCTTTGCAGGGAGTTTTTGAGGGCCTCATGATGCTCTGGTTGCTCTGTGCTTCATGTGCCATGGTAACAATAATGCATAAGAAACTCCTCTTCATGGACATCCTTGTGGAGAGATTAGGAAGTGAAGAGACTTTACATGTTTATATTTCTTTCAGATATGTAGACAGGAAGAAAAGTGTCTTGAAAGAGATTTAAAGCTAGGAACATACAGACTGAAATGAACTGAACACCTCGGAAAACCTGCTGACAAATAAAACTAGTCACTTGGATTATTTCTAGTGTTGGGCACTACAGCCTGTGATCTGTTCTTTGCATTTTTAATGGCTTTAGATATTCTTTGCTTTCACAACCACCTATATAACAGCACACCTGGTTTCATGACTGCACTGAGTCACAAACTCTGTAACAGTTTGTTGCCCTAAAAGATGTGAGCAGAAGGAGGGTGTGATCACTCAGAGGCAGTCGCACCGCTTGGCACGGCACACAGCCAGCAGCAGGATGAGCAGCCGCAGCGGCTTCGGCTGGAGCGTGGGAGCACAGGCTGCCACGAAGGATGAACCACTTTGGAGCGCTTGCTCCGTCTGCCCACACCACAGCCGTACAGCCAGCCAGGACTGTCTGCAGCAATGGCCTGGTGTTCCCAGCCTCAAGCTGTGTGTGAGATACCAGTGGTTAGCGGTAAGGGCAGAGTGCTCTAAAACACTCTGTGAAGCCTTTTAGCTCACTAGACCAGAAGTTTCAACAGTTTGTAGTGGCAAATTGGTGTTTTAGCAGTTGCTCATGAGACACGAGATACAGAGGTTTCTCTCCATAACCTGAACTCCTGTAACTTGTTTTGGCATGATGACACAAGCTAAAGACAGGGCTGCTCTTACAGGCAGGCACTGTAAGCTGCAGCACACCCCACGTTTCTGCTGGTGGCATTGACTGTCAA
The DNA here is from genome assembly GCA_013398955.1 of Callaeas wilsoni. Classification (NCBI taxonomy): domain Eukaryota; kingdom Metazoa; phylum Chordata; class Aves; order Passeriformes; family Callaeidae; genus Callaeas; species Callaeas wilsoni. The sequence continues at coordinate 57,393 of VWPU01010306.1, forward strand.
TGTTTGTGGGGAGGGAATCCATCCGGACAATCAGAGCAAAAGAAAGTCCATAGAAGCTATAAAACTTCTCTTTAAAGTAGAGAGGATCAGTTCACAGTGAGGGAGCTACAGTGTAAGATTATGTGGCTTCACCTTGAATGCCATTGTTTATTTTTAAAAGATTACTGTGGAAAAACAAGTGACTGTTATGACAATGGATATGTCTAAAGGAACTTTAATAAAAAAATTTTATTCAACCATAATGAATCTGTAGATTGGGAAGCTGTGTTGTTTACCAAAACAGTTGTTAGGTAGGACAGGGAGAAAAGACAGAGAAAATCACAGCACTCAAACTGAACAGTGATGATCATGCAGGCACAGAGGACAGAATCATAAAGAGCTCATAAAACCCTATTTCATTTCCAACTGTTTGTCCCCTGTAATTGCACTTTGTTAGAACATCAAGCCTACAGATCAGCAAAGACTTCCATTAATTTCAAGACTCAGGGAAATCCTGTATGTATGGAAGTCCCAGCTATGTATGGGCCAAAAAATATTTAAAAGCAGTGTTTCTTTACTTAGGAAATCTTCTTACTAAGGAAAACTGATTTCCTTGCTTAGAAATCCCACCTGCTATTCTGAGACTTGAAGTTACAGGTTCTTGCTTTGCAGCATGCCTTAGGTTTATAGGTGAATATACTGAGTTCTAGATGAGGTTAATAAAAATATCTGAAAAGGAATAATTTGTGTTTTTAAAATTTTATCTGTCACAGCTTGAACACCAATTAGTGTTTTAGAGCAAAGTTCTGTAAATCTATCTTGGAGGAGATTCCCAGAGATGCTAATGAATGCAGAGATGCTTTCTGTGAAGAAATTACTATATTAACATTGGAAATAGCTTTTCTAATATAAAAAGATAGGCATAACTTCAGTGAAACAGACATAAGAAATATTATGTTCCTTAAAGAAAGCTGGTTAATAGTCCACAGAAGTCGAAGTCAATAGTATTAAAAGCCAGAAAATCCCCGCTACTCAAATTAGGGCTCTTTGGTATGCATATTGCTTTTGTGAATGATTATTATTAAATATTTATTAAGTCACATAAGCAAAGCTTCTTCTCTTTACTTTTCTGAAAATGAGTCATTCCAACAGACTAACACTATCTGGTCTGAGCTGTTAAAGCATAAGAAGTAAACTCATAATAAAGCACAACACATTAAAACAGATAAAGATGTGATGGTGGGAAAAACTGAAGCACTGGCAATGCCAAGTGAAATACTTGAGCTGGAAGACAAATTAAGGCATAGGTGCTATGGAGACATGTCTTACCCACAGGTGATATATTGAGGTCAGAACATCAGTATTCTTTGAAAATATGTGGGCTTGTTTGGATAAACAGTGACACAAATTACCCTTTATTTGAGTAGCAACAGAATTTTCCCTGAATATTTTTCCCTTGTGGATGGAAAAAAAAAAATGTAAAAATAGGCTCAATAGCTGAATTATGCAGAGTCTGGTAGCTGATATCAGGCAGAGCCTACAAACAGGTGAAATCAATAGACGTAAGAAAGGAACACTTTCCATTTCTTTTAACACTTATGTTTCCTCTAAGCACAGCAGAATTCTGGAGATCATCACATCATATTATTTTATTATGCTTGTACACTTTCAGTGCTCATATAGGCAAAATAAACTAAGCTGACTTAATTTTATGCTATTTTTCAAATATTACTGAAAAAATCAGGAGAAGAACTTCTGTCTCCTGACTTCTTGTTTATACTTCCAAAAAAGGGACAATTGTTTTCTTCCATACATTGTGGAAAGTGACTCATATTGCTACAGATTTTACTTACCTGAAAGCTACTTTCTGCGAAGATGTGAAATTTTCTTCTAACTTTATTTTTTATTTTGGGTACTTAGCTGAGATAGCCTTTAAATGTTACCATATAAATTTATTTTAAATCATTCATCTATGTCTCTGCTGGGAAATAAGATTAATTTTTAATCATTTTCTAAAAAAAAATACTGGGTGGGTATGTGTTATATTTAATTTACTTTTAAATTTTTAAGCTTTATTGCATATTTGAAAAAAACCATTGCATCGAACAAATATTTTAAAGTACATGTTTGGTTACTTGGCTGAGTTCATAAATGAATGAACATCTTGACACTTCCACAGAAATCATGAGAGGCACGAACAGGTGTGACGTGGAGAGTTCGGTCTGTGCAAAGGCAAAGTCAGGCATACTTGCTTGTCCAGCAAAGATGCTTTTCCAAACTGTTCTTAACAAGTGCTGGAGTGAGAACTTCAAAATTTCTCCTCATTAGACTGTTGTAGAGCTTGGATACCCTTACTCTTTGAAAATATCTTGATGCCTTTTTATCTGCATATTTTCTATTTTTCTCACTGGAAATTGAAATGCATGTTTCTGCTGGTGACCATTCCCATGGAAAAAAAGGTGCTGCAACAATGCTGTCCTTCTGCTTAAATGTGGATGAGGTATTTTCTTAGTCTGAAGCAACATTTCACTACCTCCAAAGAAAGCACCACGTCAATTAGACTTCTGCAGCGTTACAGTAGTGCAAGAACATTTGTCTTGCTGTCCTTTAATCATCCATATACCAGAGTGCCTTTGTCTTGTTTAGAGGTGATTTAAGGGAAAACTTTCCAAACTAGAGTAAAAGAATTCTCTAGCACAATGGTTCAACAGGATAGAGACATTTAAGAAAATTTTCAAATGGTATATAATGGACATTCTTGCAATGTTTTATGTTAAAATGCTGAAACTAAAGGGAAAAGTGACCAATAGATACTTCCATGAAACAAGACAATGGCTTTTTGAATGGGGAAAAAAAAATTGCTATTTGGCTATTTATTAAAAGATATCGAAATAAAGGTTTCTTTTTGACTAAATCCCACTGCAGATGTTAAACAAACATAATTTTGAGATTCAAAAATGAAAATCTGATCTTTTGTAAAATACCGTGACATAAAAACACTGTCTAGTGTTAAAATATAATTGGAACAGTCAGTGATGTGTTTCCTTTCTATTGAAGGGTTTACTCCTGCAGAATTTTTCATGAAGCTCTTAGTAACAATTTAAACTCAAATGGAATCAGTCAGCCTCTCCGCTGTCCCTGAAACAAGTCTTACCATATTTATCAAAAGCTGGAGCTGGATAAACGATTGAATAAATGAATGAAATTTGCATTCATACAGCAATTTTCATCTGCACTGAGTAGAAAGGAAGTTAGAAACTGAAAAAAAATTCCTTTCAAATTAAAAATAGTACCTTTGCTGAGCAGTGAGAGGTGGCTGATATTTATTATTCCAGGAGGTGGAAGATTAGAACTCAGCAAAAAGAATCTGACTCAGAGAACATCCGATGAAAGAGTGGGGTTTATTATTTCTCATTCTGGAATGGAAAACAGCCTCTTAGCAGTGAAATAGTTATCTGTACTGCCAGCTAACTTAAATAGCCAATACAAATGGGACATTTCCTCAGGTCACCTTTTGACCTGCTGTGGTTATTAGTCATCTCATTTTTAAATTCATTTATTTTTCATAAGTTATGAGAAGAAGAGCAAGTATCAGAAGGTTTAGGAGGAAAAATTAGTTCAGTGCTTTATAGAAAGTTTTGCAGATTTGGAGTTCAAGGGATCTGCTTAATTGGTGTGCTGGAATGGTTTTGATGAGCTAACCAAGGCTGGCTTGAATATGGGTTCAGAAAGAGCCCAGATTTGGGAGCAGACATGGAGCTGTTCTCTGGTCCGGGTTCTGTCTAACCCGGGCACATCACAGAGCTCCTTGAATGCAGACAAAGGGAAGCTCCAGAGAGTCTTCCAAACATAGCCTATTTCTTTGCTAAAGCTTGTTCAAAAACATAGCTGTCCAAATTTTCTCCAAGTAGAATGGGAATTTCTCTCTCAGCATCAGCAAATAGTGGATATAGGCAATTCTCAAGGAGTATTCTTTCTCAGCAGGGCTTAAACGGCCAAAAGCCTAATCCACTCACATGTGCATTGAGATAGAGAAATTGCTTAATAGAACAATTACAGGTTATTCAGATTAATTTTATTGACTCACATAGATAAAGTCTGCTGCTCACTAGTGCAACAACTCTTATGCTCTTTCTTTGAATAAAAGACTCCCGATTCATTTACAGGCTAAGAAACCACATACATAGAAAAAAATATTAGCACTGAGTACAACAAAGCAACTCTTAAGGAGTATCACTGGAAAAAAGTACATTTTGAAGTAAACTGTTTTTTTCTTATATGTACCATGAACATGTGAAATCTTAACACTTTCATTGATATTCTAGAAAACATAGTCTTCTAAAGAGTGCATGTTTATATTCTCTGTTGAAAATTCTGTCCTCTCCTGGAAAGCAGAATTACACACTAGTCCGTAAAGATAATACATGGATATTTTACAACATTAATTTTATGACAGCATGTGACTAACTAGATGTTCTAAAAAAAGAAATTATTAAATGTTTCTAAATGTATAGTGTCAGAGAAATTGCACCTAATGGTTCTATAAGAACTGGAAAAGTCTTCTCTGTCTATATATAGATTTTGAAAGACAACTCTACATCATAAAAACATGGGACCTCTGGAAAAAACCCCAAACACTATCATGCAAATATTGAGAGAGTAAATAAGCAAAAATGGTAGTGTATTTTTCATACAGTGATCCTGTGAAAGATCTGTAAGGCATTTGGATTCAGTCATAAGAGAATTAATGAATACAGCCAATTAATGTCATGTAATTAAGAGCAAATTCATAGTTTTGTAAAGTTTTTAAAAGCTTTGTTGAACAATTCCTGTACCATCTGTTATGAGATCATGGAGTTAGCTGATTAAAACAGCTGTAGCGATATGTAGGCACAGGGTTCTGAAGCTCACTAATCTTAATACCCTCCAGGTATAGCCAGAGAGGTAAAGATTTTTAAAATGCTTTGCTCCAGTCTGAATAAAGCATTTGTGGAATAGAATAGTTATTTTTGGCATAGTCTTAGAATTTCACACCCTGTTTTTAATTAGTGAACAAAAAATAGGAAAGTTCTTAATATGACATAATGAATAAAGTACTTTATTTCAAAATCTCCAGCTGATGGAATTTTCCTGACACTAGTACTGAAAACTTGCACAGGTGCCTTGATCTAAGTTCTGTTTTGGAGGAGTCTCGAGTTTTGATTTTACTTTCTGGATTAATTAGAGTATCTCCAAAGACCAGATTGTACTTCTATATTTGTGGAGTTTATTTTTTTATGTAATGAAAAATTCCTCTGAAATGTATAGCTCTATTTCCGTAATGAGATTCTACACAACAAGGGAGTGAAGAATCAAGCCGCTAATGTTACAGATGAATGGAAATTCCCCATATCTAAAAGTATAAAACATTTGACATTCCTTGAATATTTAGATCATCTAGATATACTGGATTTTGATATTATACTATATCAGATACATTCCCATTAAAGAGGTCCATATTTGCAAGACTGACAGAAAGAAATCTAGAAAGGGAAAAAATATATTATTTGGATGATACTGTTAAAGAAAATTTTCATTTTAGTCTCCTCTTCTCTCCTGCATGGAAGATAACAGGGCATGAAATGAGAAAGTATCACATCCTGCATTTCCTGTAGAGAAAAATATAATTTCTCCATGAGACAATCTGACATATCCGCTTACTTCTGAGTACCTGATTTCTTTGGTTCTCACTCTCCTCCAGTGCCAGTATGACACTGAAGATGTGATCAACTTTGTCAATGTAATAATCAATATTTGAACCCCTAAAACACATTATCAGCTAGAAAAATAATGTTTATTTCCATGTTGATCACAGCATGGCACCAAAACAAAATTACTAGTATTTTCTATGGAGTTTTCAGTTTAGGGGTAAGACATTACTAAAAGAAGAGTCAGAACCTTACTGTTTTAGGATGAAGTGGCTGTACACTGATGCTCAGTTTGGTACTGTGAAGTTACTGAAGTGTAGGGTTATGGTCCAGCTGACTATCATGTTCTGGAGTTAATTCCCAGTTAGTGGTACTTGGGTTTTTCCTCCCTCTCTTTCCCAGGATTAATATCTTAATCTTGCCTTATTACACTGGTTTTATAAACAAAATACTTACTTTTCCCTCATGGCCGAATAATTTTTTATTTGCTCCTATGGTTGTTCATAGCACAGTGTGTTGTTACAGTTATTTCAGGGCTCAATGATGGCTACTTAGCTGTTTCTTGTGTCCTTGTGGGAGCTTTTATTGGTTTATTCATTTTTAATTATGTCGTGTGGCTTGTTAGCAGCAGTGAAACTTGCGTAAATTAAGGAATATAATGAAGACAGAAAGCAGAAGACAGATGACATGGAAGGATATAATACTTAAAAGGCATAGCACTTAATTGCAAGTCAAAAGATGGGTTAAAAAGCCTTTTGGCTGATAATAAGGCCAAGATATACATATATATGTTATATCTGAACATACAAATTAAGAGCACAGTTTTTCATGTTAAAATTTTTTAAACAAAAATAAGTGAAATTACTTCTGGCCTCTAAGTGAATGTTTATTGAAGTTATTCTTGGCAATACAACTGCTTGTTTATTATTTGCATTTGGTGGTCCTGCTTACCTACATGTGCTAGAAAAACCATGAAAATATCCTCATTTGGTATATTATAATCAGAAATTATTTGGAATCACCTAGAAACAGTTATTTCTACTTTTAAAATAGGACTTAAATAATGTTACTCCTATCAATACACTAAGTCTTCAACTTCCACAGGTGCAAACTCTGAGAGTGCTTACTGGATTTCCTGTGGCAAAGGGGAAGTTTTCAATACAGAGTTAGATAAACTTCAGAGGAGCTATCAAGCCAAAGCAGAGTTCAGCAAAATTTCTGTTGGAACAATACTGCCAAAAGTATAAATGATCTCTCAGAAAAAGTGAAAGACCAAAAGAGGATGATGATTTGCACTAGTTCTTCCCGTAGCCATTGCAATAGTTGAGGCATTGACCCAGATAATTTTAAAGAGTATTCACTCTAATCTGTATTTAGAAAAAAAGAGTTTGTAAATTAAGAACATCATACTCAGTGTTGCTGATATAATTGGATGGTGCAATGACAGGTTTGAAGATTTTGGGTTTATGTCTGCTTGAACAGCCCAGCCTCTTCTTGAATTTCAGAAGATGCTGTAATGCACCTTGCATTCACAAGTGAAACTGTCCCTGGAAGTCAGGATTTGCTTCCCATAAGTCAGCTTTTTTCCTTTTTGCAAAATCAGGCCAGGGCTTGAAGCCTGAGACTTAGTGCTCAATATGTGCAGCACAAAAAGACAGGAAAGGATGTCCAGGCAGAAGCTGCTGCTCTACATCTTTTGTTCATGTAAAAGTAGGTGCTGGAGCCATCTTTTCTAGTTACAAGTCATTGTCTCCGTCACATCCTCATTCATATGTCTTCCCTACACATCTAGAAAGATTTCTCTCCCTCAGGCATGGAAGAGATTCACAACTCTGCTGATACTGTTCAATTGACTCATCCCTACGTTAGCAACTATGGACAGTTATTTTCTCTTATTGAACCTATTTAAAGTACCCCAAAAAATGTTGCCAGGTTCCAAAATCTCTGTTTGTGGACCCTTGAGATCCTACCGCTATGTAAAACTGCTGAAGACCTCCAGAAAAAATGTTAGTCTTGCTGCTGTCACAAACTACTGGACATTAGTGAACACTTCTTCCTTGGCTTGGACTTCCCTGAGCTTTCAAATTCATTTATACTTTCCAAATTCAAACCAACCTGGGAAAATCAATTCTACTGTGTGATTACAGAAATCATAAAAAAATACCCCTTCCTGATTGTCTTAAATCTGTCACTCTGTATTACCATCTGACTCCCTCAGCTCTTTGAGGCCAATAGTAATTTTTTATATCCCTTCTCCATGCGAATTACAATTTCCCATGCTGTTATCTTATGCCCCCTCATCTATTTAATTTCTTAGATGAAGAACCTGTTCAATCTTGTCATGTAGAGAAGTCATTCTGCACCTCTGATTATCCTTATTGAGCTTTGATGTACATTTCTTTTCCACTGACACTTTTTGAAATTGAGATGACCAGAACTTCTGGCAATAGTCAGCTACAGATTTAATCCTACTTCATGCATTTCACAACAGCTATTGTCTCATTTAACTTGTGTGAACACTTTAAATTGAGAAGTTGGCATCTGATGACTAACTGTTCCATTAGCAACTCATTTATATCAGCTGTCAGCATGCAGAGTCATTAATATTAACAAGACAGTGCTGTGGATAGATGTATTACAAGTGGAAATCGAGTGAACTGTGTGAATTTGTTGAAAGATCTGTATTGGTGCACAGGTTTGACTTCCATGGAGAACAAATACGACAAATTCACAACACTTAGGAAAGCAGATGTGCACAGCCAGCAGGCTGTGGCATTTAGGTGGAACTGGTCAAACTCCAAAACCAATAATTTTCGTGCTAACAGTTTTTCAGCAGTTTCTCTTTGCTAACTGCTAAGCCTCACACAAAACTATGGTTTTGTGTCCAGGAGGATAACAATAACTTTGAATATATGAGGAATAAAGTAAAAAACCTAAGTCAACAATACAGCAAAACAGTATACTGGAAAATCAATGCCTAATCTCTTTTCAAATGTGCTTCCAGTGCTTTGGTGAATAAAATATATAATTTTAACTGCAAGTAGTATCTATCACTGGACTTCTCTGAGAGACAAAATGAGAGATTTTCTTAATGGCTAAGAGGAAGCACTAGAGACATAACAAGAAATATTATGCAGGCATAGTGTGTAATAACACTGAAATATTTCTGACCTAAATGCATAGCAGGATTTAAGTAGTTTAGAGAAACAAAAGAACTGTAAGAATATGAGGATTTACATCACAGACGTCACCGTATTTTTTCTCAGGGTCATGAGACCAAGTTGTGGCGCTCCCATCTTCCAGGATTTATGGAATTTGCCACGGGGAGAGCCAAAGCGCAGAGTTCAGTGAGGGGTTAAGCTGCCTCTGGACCTGCTTACAGTGGAGCTTTCCTTGAGTATCTCTGATAATGCACCAAGTGCTTCCAGATGATGTGTGATTACTGCATCTTCTTTGGGGTAAACAGCCACTTGCTTGCAGACCTGGCTGAGCCAGTGAACCTGGAATAGAAGTTGAAATGCAAATACCTAAGTTTTGAAAAGATGGAAGTATAAATGAAGCAGATGACAAGATCATGGATGAAAAAGGTGAGAGGTTTTGGAAATGGAAAGAGATGGCTTCTAGTACCCACTCTACTCCTCCTCCACCCCATATATACTTTTACATCTTAATATACATTTCCATGATATCCATGCTCAATAGTAAAAGTGTTTCCTTTTTAATGCTCTTGCCAAGTATAAGTCTACAAATCACTGTTGAAATAGAAACGCTTATTGCATTTATCTGCATATTTTTACTTCATTTTATACTGTGAATTGTATGTTTAGCATTCCTTAAATGTAAATTCATTATCTTGAGTAAATGTAATGCTGCAGTATGCCACAGACAACTACTCTACAAGGGAAAGCATTTCACAGTATGTTATAAATATAACTACTCTATGATGAAGATATCCATATCTCTAATTGAAGTAGGATAACTTCTGCTTCACGTTAAAAATAACAAAAGAGCTAGTGGGAAAAATAACAAAACCACCCTACCTCTCAAGTATAAAATTTAAATACAGGACTGAATAGACAAAAAAAGAATGTACAAAGCAACGTTATAGTTTACTTGCAATGAATAATGCAGCATATTTCTGAGAAAAAAAAAAGAGTTTAAACTGCATAGCATTTAATTCATAATGTGAAGCAAGGAACATTATACTGTCAGAAACACAGTTGCTCATAAGTTCCTTGACAGTTTTCAAGGTGTACTGGAATTCAGGGTGTGAATTACATCTATGCTGTTGTAAGCGTTTTTTCTTTTCCCTTTCTTCAATGTCTGGAGAACGGGCTTTTTTTAAAATTTCAAACATTAAAAGTTATCAATGTGAATTAAAGCCCACAAAGAGCTTTTCATTGCTGTATCTACTTTTTCATTCTGACAAGATTGACAAAGAAAAAAATCCCAACTCTACAAATAATTTTGTCTCCTTGCGTATAATTTTTTTTTTTTTTTTAAATTTTCATGCCTGCTTTAAGGTGATGTTTTGGGGAAACTAGGAGCAAGGCACTGTTTTTCAGAACAAAGATTTAAGGCATAGAAAAGAAGGAATAAACTGCTTCTATTAATTTTAATTTTTTGCAGCTATTTTACTGTGACACCCTGAGGGTTAAAACTTTGTTGTTAATTTAATAAATATTGTTGTTTTCTACTAAGCTTTGCTTAACTTGCCTTCAGCTAGGGAGGCGTACAGTCCCTGCAATGATTTCTCCAAATGAATTTCTCTCTACATATCTCCTGCTATTGTTCGTCCTTTCTGCTTTCCTTTCTGTTTCCTTTCTGCCAGACAGAGCACAATGATCCCAAATTGCAGAGGGACAGCCTGGAAGAAACCAGGAAATTCCTACAACATAATCCCTCATAGCAACTGATCTCTGCTTTTGAGCTTCAGTATTGCTTTGTTGTCAGAAGACAGAAGACAACCCATAGGCCAAAGTTCACTGTATCTTCTAGAAGTGATGTTTCATGGAAGTGACCCTCTCCTATTTGCTAGCAATTATTCTGTTAACTGAGGCCTGATCATAACATTTTTAATAAATTCTGTGAAAACAGTAATTTTTTGTGTCAGAATTTGTGTCTGCTGAAGTTTAATGCATTTTTATCTATTTCCTATGTTTTTAGAAGTAACGTGGGAAAAGACACACTTTCAAGAGTGAGAAGAAGCTAGCATGACAATTCCCAAGAATACATGAAGTGAGATCTTAGACCTCGAGCCAGTGCTTTGTACCCAAAATATTGTCCAGTGAACCTCTGCCTGGACTGCTGCAGAAAATGGAAGGGCTGTTGTCAGTGAGATGGAGGGCTGCCAGATATGTCCTAATTTTTACATCCAGATGCTGTGCTTCAAACTGGTTTCAGTGCTGGTTTCTGACATACAGATCTGATGGTGACATTGAACAAATAATGTCAATGACACTACTGAATGGTGGTCTTGACCCATCACTAGCATGTTGCTAATTTACAGATTATCTGGAAACCTGCAGATACAGTCAGTGAGAGCTGCAATTGTAGCATATAAAATAAAATGCTGCCTGAAAAGCTACTCCTGCAGCATCTCAAATTGGTCCTTCCAATTTAATGTGCACTTGTGGTATTCGTGTCATTTTGCTATAGTCTCCTCTCAGGAATATGTGAACACGTAGTACAAAAGTCATATCCCAGAAAGGTTAAAATAATTTTTGAAGAGCAAATGCTGTATGTATGGTCTGCTATGAAAAGCGAATTATTAAATTCATAGTTATGTATTCATAGATGTACTTAAGTTGCATGCAGAAAACAAGCAGAAGACCTGCATGATGAACAAAGGGAAAAAATGAAAAGGTATTCAAACTACCCTGAATAAGCCAGGGTACCTGTAAAAACCAAATATGGCCGCAAAACAACGGTGTTTTGTATGGAGTCGGCAAATTAAGACTGCACTAATAAATGTAGGAAATACAAGCAAGAAGTTGGAGTGCATAATCTTTTAGTGTCTTAACACTCTTTTAATTAAATTTTGTTGCACGTAATTAAGTGTCTTTTAACACCAAGATCAAGATATTGTGGCAGATGGGGATGGCACAAGCTGAACTTCCATTGGCAGTAGACAATAATAAAACAACTTACAAAGCTTGAAATTAGTCAAAAGGGTCATATTTGAAATAGTTTGGGGATCATTTAAAAATCAGCACATTCATTTTCAGATCTTTCTATACTGACTCACGAACAAAGCTCAGGTATAGTGTAGTGTGATATATTAATTAAAAACAGTCTGTATTTAGTTACATAGTGATAAGGAATTCAAAGATGTGTGCAGCTTTTGAATGGCCTGACCTTAGTGGTTCATGAGGGAAAGCATTATGCCAAAAGAGCAAACTCGAGCAAAAATTTCAATTTATGGGAGGTTTTCTCTTCAGTCTTATAGCTCAAAATTTTCCTGTGTGACTGTCTAAAATTTTACACTGGATTTTCATTCCAAGACACTGGTCTTCTTCAACATCTCTAGGTGAAACATTTCCTTTTTTCAAACAAACAGGCTCACCTTTGCAACTAAACTTCAGTACATCTATTTAGAACTTAGTCCTTGAAATCATGTATTCAAGTTTCCCCACGGGTCCAACAACTTTAAGAACATTGAATCAAATTGGGAACTTTAAAATGATACAAAAGTGGCATTTATTCAAAATGTTGTTCACTGCATTTATAATTGCTGCTTATTTTAATCCTTCAACAGTTCCTTCGTCTTGCATTCCTTTTCCCTTTAGAGCCCTTACTGAGGTTGGAAGTTAATAATTTAAGAAAATCTTTCTAATAATGTCTGTTGAATCGATATTGCAAACTTCATTGTTCGTAATGAGACACTGAGATCCTTTTGTTGAACATATTTCCTCTCAGGCTGCTAGAGCACAGGCTGTATGTTTCTCTTGTGGCCAGTAAGAAAGACTTAGTGATGAACAATTCTTATTTTAATTTGCTGACATGATCAGGTAGGAAGTTAGACTGTCCTTTTTGATAGGCACAAACAGATCGTTTCGCTTTTTCGGATTTGTAAATGAGAAAATACAGAATATTAAAAACAATAGTATAGAATATCAGGTGGAATAAAATCAATAAATCAAACTTTTAGAATATTATTAGTTTAAAATATACAGAAAAGACTCTTTTCCTTTGAGCAATGGGTGGAAGTAATAATTAGTAGGAGATTTGTTGAGTATTAATGATATTACTAGCCAAAAAATATAATTTTAACATAAGTTTTTTAAAATTTTTTATCCATCATTCTCAAGCTTATTGCCCAGCCTGAGGAAATGAACTATTACTGCTCAGAAAACAATTACAAGGAAATTCCTCATGCATATCACAATGGATAATTAAGGATGATCCCACCTGCACACATAATTACATGTATAATCGTGTATGCTGGGATGTTATTGATGCATTTTGCTGACTTCCATGGACTTTCCTTACTTCTCTCAAGGTTGTAGAACAGAAATACAAATAGATAATCATCTATTGACACCTCAAAAGTGATTTAGACTGTTAAAGTTAGGTCTTTATGGCCTTTTTTTTATGCCTTTTGGTATGTTCCCTGACCTCCAACTGCTGATCCTGCTTACTGTAAATCTCCTGGAGTTCCCGTGGTCAGACCTGCCACTGTGGAATTCTTGCCAGAAGAAAAATATCTTTGCAGAAGGGAGTCAAAAATTTTCTGCAGGAAATATTTGGAGGCTGGCACTTGTGATGCTTATGCTAAGACAGACACAGAGCAGACCATATCTTATGTCCTTGTTTTACTTAAAATATGTACCCTTTCTTTATGGACTTTTCAACAAATGAGAAAAACGTGCTCATATCTCCCAGCCATGAAATACTGGAGCTGTAAAATTTCCCTAGACCAAGGTAGTAGTTGCCTGCTCTTCAAAGAATTACTAGTCTGTTAGATTTTATTTGGAAGTCATTGGTTTAACTTAAAATAACGTTCAAGTATTACAGCTGAAAAGGTGCTCCAGAAATTTAAGCTAAAGAATATGTAAATCATTTTTTACAGGTGCTGTTCTGAGGCAATTCAGCAAAGATTACAGGCAAAAGTGTTTCACATTTGATTCTCTTTGGAAGATCTGTTTTGAAAAATTACATGTTAATGTAAATTGTCAAATTATGCCTCTTGCACACAAAATATAGATCAATATTTATCCGTATTGATCAGACACTCTAAAGATTTAGCATTCATCTAGTGCTAAAGAACTACAATTCATAACCAATCTTGATTCAAAAGGTATATAAAGCTCTACCTTTAATTTTTCAGACATGCTTATGTTCAACATTCAGTAGCATAATGTCATTTTGGTGCTATATTTGAAGAGGCTAGATTACCTTAATGCATATGCTCTTGATTTGTAACTTTTAATAAGCCATCTGAGTTTAAATTCTGTGCTTGATCATTGCAATTCTAATAAAAGTACAACACTGAGGCTTCAAGAAAATTTTCACGAAAAAGATCTATTGAAGAAAGGTACATGTTTACATAAAGTTCCTCACTACTGCAACTGCTACACGGTGGTGAAATAACCAAGGGACCGTATGGAAAAGAGATTGTGTTTTTTTAAATTTTTCCTTATTACCAAGAGGAAGCAAATCCAACAGTTGGGATAGGAGTCTGAATAGCAAATGCATTCTCTGATAAATGGCAGAGGGAGAATTCCTTTCTTTCATTTATATCCTACAGCCTTTTAAGGGATACCTGTAAAAATATCTATTTTAAAAGCAGTCAGAGATCTTCCAGAGAATGATAAAAACCTCATTGTACACAAAAAAAACCCCAAAAAACAAAAAACCCCAATTATTTGTCCTAGCATATTTTCCACAGGTGTGGTTGACTTGCTTTAGGAGGCTTTATGGACAGTGATTCAGATTTGGAGCCATGTGGCAAAGGCTTCTGAGATAAAAGCTCCAACAAGGGCAGCACTCTTTGTTGCTTATAGGCTCTACAGTGGTTTTGCTGCAGTCGCTTGGGGTATAGCAACTACTTCTGCTGAATTGCTGAATTCTGATTCTCTGTGGTTAGATAAATTGAAAGCAAGAGGTAGTTTGAGTTAAAGAAGGCAGATATTTATGATATTTTCCCTTATCCTACCATGATCTATGTTCACAGAAAAGTCACCACTGAGCATATCCAGACTTTCTGCTGGTGAATATTGCCCACAAGTGGGCCCTGAAATCTTAGGAGGTTGAATATTGCCCACAAGTGGGCCCTGAAATCATAGGAGGTTGAATATTGCCCACAAGTGGGCCCTGAAATCATAGGAGGTTTTGATATATATCCAAGAACACTGAATTCTCAGTGTCATAAGAGCAGCGATTATAGTGCATATTTCAAGGTAAAGGATATCCAGAAGCACTGACTGTGGTAAGGAGTATTTTTTGCCACTTCTCCTCATTGTGGTTGAATTAATGGAGGTTTTCAATGGCTTCACAATGGCTACAAGTGCTATCAGAATCACTAATTTCAAAACAGGACTCTGTTTTGAAAATCAAAGGAAAAAAAAAGAAAAAGTCAAGAAAGAACTGTACATTAATATATTCTGGTATTGTTGCTGCTGACACATTTTAGTTTGGTAAATCACAGAGATATATTTTAATGAAAATCAGGGCAAATCCAGTGGGGATGATTGCTTGCCTTGGTGCTACTTATTTGATCTTCTGTTTTTAAAAAAATTTTGAAAGACTGGTTTTTTTTCAGTCTGAAGTTTTAGGAAAGGCAAATTATTCCTTCTACAAACGATTGCTACTGTATCCATTTATTTATTTGACTAGTTAATTGCAAAGCCCAGTCAGAATTTTCTCTAGGGACAATTACTAGAGAACCCTCTGGCGGAGGCATTCATATTCCCTTTGTTCTTGTTTGCCTCCAGCAATCTTCAGCAAAATTAAGAATAAAAGAAAAATGCAAGCCCGCAGCTAAGGAATTTGTTTCTAGAAGCCTTTTTTTTTTAGATTTTTGTTTGGTTGGTTGTTTTTCGTTCTTTTTCTTCCTTAAGTGGTGGAGTTCATAGCTCCTTTCAAATGCAGAAGTGCTGGTCATCACCTAAGGGGAGACGGAAACTTCATGAGGGTGAGGCATCAAGATGAGGGAGATAGAAGCTTTAGCTGGAAAGTTTCATCTGATAATTAGTTAAAACAATAGGCAGAGATTAGGCTTTCACAGAAGAGAAACTTCTGTTCTATATCTAGTGTCAGGACAAATAATGCTAGGGAGCCTGGCCGTGTAGTGCTTGTCAATGCAATAGTTTGTGCTTCTCTTCTCCTGTTGTCATGGTTACCTGCTCAGTTTCAGCCAAAATCAATCTATGTGGTTTTATTCACTTTGGGACTTAACCATCCTGTTACCCGTTGTGCTGGCAAAGTGAACATGATGAAAATATTGGATATCCTGTTTTGGTTTCCGGGTGACCACAGTGACCACGAACAGAGTTGGAGAGGAGGTGTGCTCATGATGGTGTGCCCTTGCTTAACCTACCACTGGCCAAGGCAATTCTGCAGGAACTAATTTAAGCAATTTAAAAAGGCCTGGTGGGTCCCCAGGCAGGAGGGAAATACAGAGCTTGTCTTAAGTGAGGACATTAGATTAGACAGGTCATGAAAGAAATGGATTAGAGAATTGGTGTAAACCATAGACATTGTGAAGTGATAAGAAAGTCAGTGTGGAGTTGTTAGGGTAAATCACATTGACATGACTAAGATCTTCCTTTGGTGGGATACCTGCCCTGGTGCATGGAAGGGGAAACTTCAGACCCTATATAAACTCATCTCAGTGTTTTCAGAGACCTAGGGAAAGCAATCTACATGAAATCATCATAAAGATGGTTCTGGTTGAAATAGTTATTAATCAAACAGTGATTTGAGGTTTTTTTCTGACATTTCAAATGGGATCCTGTGCAAAAGTCTAACTGGTGTTTTGACCAGTTAATTTCACTCCTTGGTGACCCTGAATTCATAATTCAACATAAGTTTAAGAAACCGATGCATCACCCTGCAATCTGTAGTACACAGTGGATAAAAGATAAGGTGAAAATGCCATGCCTGGGGGAAACTGAATGCTGTTATCCAAAATGTGTAATTAAGGAATAAGCGGAAATAGGGCATCTGGAACTATAATGGTAGTATATGACGTGAATATGCATAAGTAATGAAATAGTAATGCCCAAAAAGTGTCATTCTAGAATGCAGAAAACACCAAGGGAATATCTAAGGCATAAACTGCAGTTATTCTCCTCTGCCAGAAATTATGTAGCCTCAGGCACTGAACTCAGGCTAGTTTTAGGCATGTAGTTCACTCCTTATTTTAAAATAATCATTCTCACCTTTTCTTGTATTTATATAAATAATGTATAAAAAATCATTTTTAATTTCTAAATTTATAAATATATATGAAATTTTTGCAAGGGAGCATGATCCTTCAGATTACAATCATTATTCTAACCAAAATTTTAGAGCTTAATTTTCAAGGGAAGATGCACCTTCCAAGCCTGTGTAGATCAGAAGCATATATTTGTATTTCAGTGGTTTATGTCGATTTAGGTTACTTTCAATAGAAAGTTCCTCTAACAGTATATGTTACAGAAAGATTTGGGGAGTCAAACGACAATTCTCTTCTCTTCTCTGACGCAACTTGCCAAGAAGATGCATTTTAAGTGCAGCAAATTTTCTGGTTTGTGTTAAATTGACATCTATTCATCTCACGCCTCTCTGTCCAGGGCAGGAGGTCTCAGAAGAAACAGAATGGCTCCTGTAAATCACATTTTCCTAAAGCCATGCTTCTAGAAGCTAGATATTACAAGATGAATATGGTTCAAGAGAGTATATCAAAGTCCAAACTAAATACAGATCAGCAAAATTACCACGTAGATAACAAATAGACACCTTGTCCATAGATGAAGGTTGTCTCTAGGCGTGAAGATTTCCATGGGAGCTGCTTTCCAGACAGCAGCACTTACAGGCAGAGCCTGGTGACACTTTGTTCTCCTGTCTGATCCCCTGCCCCTAGGGGACTCAGAACTGAGAATACGTATCTTGGCTGATGCCCAGGATCCTGTCTTCCCAGGACTCTGAGTTCTTCATGTTTCATACTTTACTGGAGGCAATGGATTGCAGACTCTTGTCCTGACTAGCCAGTTCTTGAGAGCAGATGTGATAGTTCTGTAGGTTTCCTACATTGCTTCTTTCCTCTGATGTTGAGAGATTTGACTACCCTTTCTCTCTTTTCCTACAAGGAATATACTTCACTCCAGTTCATTGCCTGATTAAGCTCTTTATTTCCAGTGTCTTATGTGTGCAGTGATACAAGACTAAAGGCATGTACTTAGCTAGAAATCATAGTTTGATTTATTCTCTAGAATATAGAGTCTAAGTGGGATGCATGTGGCAAAGCAGAAAAAAGATTTCTCAGGAGGGTTTAAGGACCTCAGTTCCACCTCCTGTTATCACTTGTCTCATTTTAGTGTTTTAAAGGCTAGGCACCTCTTGTCTGGTCACAAAATGGACAGTACTTCAGAGAAAAATTTTACTGTGGCTCTCTGCCCTTGCTTTAGATTATTAGACATTAAAATAACACAGTAGGTATTTGTTTCTGTCTGCTTACCTCTTTTGTTAGATAACCAGATATTCACCAGAGCCACAAAAAATTAGGTTCAGATTGGTTTTGGTGTTAAAAAAACCCCAGCAACAAAATCCCCCACAAAACTAACATACAACTCTCATAAAAAACTGTCTATTTTATCTGCTCAAAAATATATTTTTAAAATTCAATTTATATGTGGAAAGTAGCATATCTATAACATGACATTGGTTGTAAAGCAAGACTTTAGCCTTTTTAGCAATTCTAAAAACTTTCCTATCCCATCACCACTTCTGTCACTTGCAGACTATCATGCGCAATTTTTTAAAATACATCACATTCTGAAAAGGAGAACTCAACTGTAAAAAGCCAAAATTGTGCTGATGGGTACAAGCACAAAAAGACAAACACCCCTTCTCTCAGCTTTTATGTCACACTGCATCAAGGCCCATTACTGCTATTTCCAACATGGTACCGCTTACACATATCTCAGTTTCAGAGTGCCATAACGTCAATTTAATTATCGAAGTCAAAACAGGTACATTCATATTCTTAAATCTAAGCACAGACCATTACCTTGCATTCTGTCACACCTGAACTGGTTTCTGCACTCCACTTTCCACCATTAACTCTAATACGTACAGAATTCCAAGCTTTAATCCAAAATCATGGATGCATAGCCAGCCCTATACAGAAACTGGACTGGTAGTCTCTCTCACCTCCTTAACCCAGTTTCTTCCAAGCTTTGATAGCTTGACATTTCTAGCTTAATCAAACATCACTTTACTGAAGCCTCTGACCTAAGCCCTCTACTGGAGGTCTCTCTAAAGGCTCACATAGGTTTTAATGAGATTGAAACCCGTTTCTTACACGTTACAAATATAGACAACTCCAGCTCCTTAACAAAATACTCACTATAGTCTCATAGTAGCTGCCATTTGTTACAGACCAAAGCATGTCTCACAGCATGCTGTTTTATGTGAACAACTGAGATCAGAACTAGAATTGAAAAAATCTTATCTATGTAAAATTTAAGCTGACGGTCATGTAGGGACTCAAAAAACCAAAGATTTGAATATTTTATTTTCTGATAGAGGTATAATCTGTTTGTAGACTCGGAGAAAACTACTTCAGCAGGTAACTGTATCAACAGAGGGATTCAAAGCTGTTGACATTGTTCAAAACCTTGACTGGTCATGTTCCTGAGTACCCTGCTCTAGCTCACCCCAGCCATCCTATGAAATATTTCTCCCCCTGCTGTGGGCATGTCTCATTGCTATGCGGCTGCAGGGAGAAGCAGCAGAAGCAGCTTTCCAAAGAGCTCTCTGTCCCAAGGCAGGTCCAACCTCTATTTTGAGCAAAGAATCCAGAAAGGTTTTGCAGACTGAGCTTGCCAAAACATAATCTGTATTCTTAGATCTATTTATCTTAGGAAGATATCTCTAAATTTTAGGGGCTTTTTTAACAGCATATGGACAAGGAACTCTACTAGAGGGATATAGAAGCCAGGTGTTTCAAGCTGTTACTTTTTCTCTAGTAGATGTCTAAAACTGGAATCTGCAAGGGTCTTACCACTGTCTTTCAGAAATGCAGAGACTTGATGAAGAGAGGTCCTTCTCCAGAACCTAAACTGTGCTTCTAAAACTGCAAATTTGCTGCTATATTAAGAAGTTAAAAAGTTCATGTTATTGTCTTACGAATGGGTCATCTTCAGTGACTCGAGACACAAGCATAGCACTGCTGCAAAGAGTTTACATTCTGAGGAGATTATTTTTTCCACAGGAACTAAGCATAGAACAATATTTTCCCCTTCTCTCTCTAATTCTCTCCAACTTTTACACTGATTTATCATTTTGTTTTTGCTCTATTTTTTTGCCTTCCAGTGCTGCAGTCAGCACTGGACTAACAGCTGTGTTGCGGTAGTACATGATGCACCTCAGATGTACATTCAGTTTACGTGTATATAGGCGGGTTGCAAACATGTAATGAAGCATAATTTCTCCTGAGGAATGAAGATCATAATACTCACACATGAGAAATAGTGATTATGGAAAATTACTTTTCCCTCTTTGGATTGTATTTCTGCTTCCTTACAAAGACACAAGACACTTTTTGTTTTTTTCTTATTAAAAACAAAACAAGCACACAACATTTGCAAGAATATGGAGCAAAGGGGGAAAGGATTAAAAACAATCACCAAAGCAAATAAAAATAAAAATAATTTTAAAAATCCCAAAGAAACAACCCCTCCCAACAAAATCTTAAAAGCTCTCCCAAAACTTCAAAAAAGCCAGTCTCACACCCTCCTCTGGCACTATGCCATTGACAGTGTCCCTTTTGCTTCCTGAATATTTTTCAGTGAATACTCTCTAGATACAAGGTGCACTGTAAGCAGCAATGTGTCCATGTCCATGTTTTTCATCTAGATGGGATAGCAGGTATTACTCCCTGAGTGGGAGCCAAGATTTCAGAAGCTGTGATTTCTTGCACTCAGACTCACAGTGCAATTGCTCCATGACACTAACACTGGCTACAGAACTACAGCAGTGCTGCCTGTAAATCATATATTTCATCTGTACAGTGGTCATATGAAGAGAAGAGCTGTCCTAAAAATCCTTGTTCTGTTACCAGATTTGTGTCCCAGATCGTGGGGTTTAGAGACTTACAAATTTGATACCCTTTCATCTTTACAGCACAATCTATTACAATAATTGAAACAAAAGCATTCTCAAGAGTGTCAATAGGAAGGAGAACCCAGAGATATGTGTGTCTATGTGTACCCAGCTAATGTCATATGCAACAGACGAAAGTATTTACTTTCCATGTTATGAATTCTTTGGGGTCTTCTTTTCTACCATTCTTCAGATTCGTGTGGTATATTACCTTTTCTATTCTTTTGGTCCAGAATATAAGCAAAGAATAAGAATTTCACCCAAATCTGTTTTACAAAATTATGCAAATACAGACATTGGAATCCTAAGCAGAAAAGCAAGTTATATTGGAATGCAAGACAAAAATGGCAAGCAAACTTGGAAATTTTTTTCTAAAGGAACTCCAAGCCCACATCACCCTCAAAAATGAAGCCTTCCATTTAGTCTAGACTCAAAACAGCCAATTAACAGTAATTCATTCTGACATCGACAAGTTCTACATTTCCTAGCTCATTACCTCTAGTATGAGAGCCTCAGGCACACAGGATGGATCAGGTGCTGAAGGACTGACCCAGGAAGCTGTGTTCTGGCTGAGATCTGCGCAACTCTGCCACCACAGTAAGCAAGATCTAAAGTAAATATCTTGTCTGATTTTTGGCAGCTGTCAAATATAACATCCAGAGGCCTTACTTGCTTTTGAAAATGTTACCAGGAGGCTGTAAAGCTAAGAAAACAAGAAAAGGTCTGAAGAAATGGGTGACTTACTGTGTCTGAGCTTTCCGTGGGCAACTGGAACTAAATTGGCTGTCTCTAAAGGGACTCTGAGCTTATAAAACTCTCTTGTTGCCATGCAATATATATATGTTTCGTGACATAAATGCTGTGCAAACTCTCCCCAGGCACTGCTCTTCTTGACCAAATGTTCTGCTTCAGTGACCTGAGGCAGGAAACACACTCTTTGAAAAGTTCCATAGCGAGGTTAAAAACAAAGTTGATTTCTTGGAGTAGGTATTAGTACTGATTTTATCTCAAGGCTTTGCTCCTTTTATTCAGCCTCCCTGTATTTTATTGATTTGTGTGAAATCTACCCAGAATTTCTGCTTTACTCTTCATTTTATATGTATCTCTAACAAATAGATTTTCAATTCAGTTTTTTGCAGTGTATTGATTATACGAGGCAGGGTTAATTTAATCCTCACTTCTGTTCAACTTGCAGAAATGAGGCACTACATATATTTTTTTCATAACTGTTCCACTGCACTTCTGTGTGCAGTTGGAAAGGTGCCATGCTATCCCATCAGGTGTGTGGATGTCGTTCAGCAACTGGCAAATGGATTAATATTTAGACAGGTTGAGTAAAAAATTCAAGTGCTTCGAGTCTGCCACAGACTAAATATCAGCATCATAAACATTTAAAGCAGCAACTATGCTAAAATTGTGATTCTGTCTCCTAGCTTGGTAATAGCTGTGCTTGCTAAAGGTGGGGCCTCTAAACTCAGACCAGCTACTGGGTCTACTCACTGGAGGCACTCCCTAAGATGCATCAAAATGAGCCACAAGATCATCAGTGAACAGCCAGACATGCAAACAATTTATTGGGAGCAGATTAATACAATTCAATTTAATATCATGTAAATGGCCAGCTGGTGAGAAGGGCTGTCTCCAGCAGGGCTTTGAGAACAGTTGTGGGCTATTGCTTCAGTAGGCACAGTGCATTTGCAAACTGGTAATTTTCCTGATTTCTGTGTTAAAATTTCTGCATCACAGCAGAAATCAGAAATAACTTTCTTAAATCCAAGTCTTTTTACACATTGTACCTGATATCAGAATTGAGCTAGATGCATTCAGCAAGGAATAAAGGATTATCTTGAAGGAAATATGTGTTCTATTACTGCAGAGCACATCAGTGCGGTGTCATTTTAGAACCGAACTTGAAAATTAATTATAATTTCACTTATCCGTCTAAAAACAACTTTGCCATGTTGTTAGAAATTATTTGTGTTTTGTCCTTCATTCCATGAAAATCTGGTCTGTTCTGAGCAGCTCAGCACTGTGTAATTCTTGCATAACATGTATGTGTCATGCTGCACATCTACTCATTTGCTGGAAGATGACAAGCTTAAGTGCACTATGAACATAAACCTTGCCACATTGGATCAGAGTAACCACGCATCTAATGCAGCTTCTTATTGCCAGCCACAGCCAGAAACAAATGCTTCAGAAATTGTAAAAGTCCTGGAAGAGGTAATTACAAAAAAGCATTCCCATGTCAGGAATGTTTTCACTGGCTTTCTAACACAGACACACAGACATGTCAGGTGGTACAAGATGAGCACCCACCCAGCCTGCCCGGGAAAGGGGAGATACGACTCATTGCCTTTTGGGATCTCTGGCCAGTTGTGCACAAATCCTGGGGAGTGCACACCCGTACACTCAGTGAGCTGCTGTAAACTGATTCTGGAGAGACAATTAAGGGACAGCACTGTGCTCCACCTGTGATGCAGCTCACCTGGTGTAGTCCTTGCATCTTCCAGCTACTACTACACAGATGCCTAAATGACACTGCAGTAAGCACTGCATCTGCATGGCTAATCTGCTGGAGACATGATAGAGGTATCTTCCATTTCCTTATCAGTACTCCGAGTAAGGAGTGGATAGGTTATATTGCAAAGGATGTTTTTAGCTGAAAGCAGAGTAAAAAGAAGTTGGTCATGGGGCTGAGGATTTGGTCAGAATGTAGCTCTGGACAGCTCTGCTGAGGAGCCTGAGGATGATGTTCAGTCATGGCAGCAGGGGACAAGAAGATTTAGAAACATGTTTTCTGCATTTGAGGTTGCAGATCCTATCTATGATAAACCAATACATGATAAAGCATAAAACATCTGTGGTTCAGTATTCAGTGATACAGTTTAGAAAAAAGAAAAGGTAAAGTTCTGCCTTCACTTTGCAGCTATACAATTCTGCCCAAATATTGCTATGTAGAAAAATATTCTCTTTCAGCAATCTGATCTGAGGCAGGGCATACTGGTTCCTATTTTTTCTGCCATAACATTCCAGTTTGCCTCTACAATGAGATTGCTGATCTGAATGAGGAAATCAGAATGTAAATTTTCCTACACTGATTAAAAATTGGAAAAACTCTCATTATCAAAACAGACTCACTTTTGCTCTACATAAGGCATAAGCCAATCTATTATATAAGACCTGAACTAGAGCTGGCAAAGCCTGGAATCCTGATCAGCAGAAAATGTTAATATTACGATATGTATTTGTGTGTTACATTTAAAATACTCTATCAAAGAGGTTTTATATGAAGCCACAAAAGAGAGAAGTATCAACATGGAGATCTAGCAAGTTTTCATGCCTGAAGCCATAGTAAGACTTGAAATGAGAAAGAAATACAGCAAAACTACAGCCATAAAAATCCCAGGCTCTCCAAGGGTCTCCAGCATTTAGCAAGCATTGGTGCTTTGTCAGTGACCAAGTGTCACTGACACTTTGATCAAGGGCACCGCAGCAAGTTTGCCAATGACACAAAGCTGTGCGGGGCAGTCGGCACGCAGAGGGAAGGGATGGCCTCCAGGGAGTGCCAGAGGGACCTGGACAGGCTTGAGAGATGGGGCTGTGTGAACCTCATGAAGTTCAACAAGGCCAAGGGCAAGGTCCAGCACCTGGGTCAGGGCAATCCCAAGCACAAATACTGGCTGGGCAGAAAATGGATTGAGGGCAGTCCTGAGGAGAAGGACTTAGGGTAGTTGGTGGATGAAAAGCTCAGCAAGACCTGGCAATGTGCACTTGCAGCCCAGAGAGACGAGCATGACCTGGGCTGCATCAAAAGCAGCGAGGCCAGCAGGGTGAGTGAGAGCATTCTGTCCCTCTGCCCTGCTCTCATGACACCATGCCTGGAGCTGCATGGGGCTTTGAGCAACCTGCTCTAGTGGAAAGTGTCCCTGCCTGTGGCAGGGGTGCTGGAACTACATCATCTTTAAGGTCTCTTTCATCTCAAATGGTTCTATGATCCTATGAAATCAGACTCCTGAGGGTTCTCAGTGTTGCTTAGCTGAACCGTATAAAACTCTTATACAGTATTTTTCTGATGAAACTCAAATAAAAGCAAGTTTAAAACATGTCTTTCATGTAGAATCTTGAGGCACCCAGTGCAGTGGTTCAAGGTGTTTCTTGGACAGCAGGATCTGGCTTCCAAAAATATGGTGAAAATCAGGAAGTATTCATCTATTTTACCATTTGGAAATATCCTCAGTGTTTAGCTGCAAAGGATTCTATTGACTACTAGTTCTACTCCAGATCTATCGAATATTGGTTCTCTTCCAGATCAAACAACTACTGTATTAAAGGAGACACACAGCCATAGGAGAAGGAGGAAAACTGAAGGACAGCTACAGAAAAGAAGGAACAGAATTTCACTCTCCAGAAGAACAGGAAGAGAAATTGATGGTCTGCCAGGTTTGTGAAGAAAACAAAACTATTTAATTTATAAAGGGATGGCATATGATCCTAACTGGTTTCTGAAGAAAAGAAATGGTAAGGCAGAGAGAATAAAAATAAACTGGACAGACTTGGCTAAAAAGAACTGAGAGGATGGGTGTCTGAAAATACTGGTGTAGTTGCCTGCCAAAAATGTACTTGGGAAGGAAGTCAAGAACACAGAATGAGCAGCTGATTGATTTATAGACGACAATTACAAATCATTAAAGCACCACAAAACAATTGTCAAGGGAATGTCTGCGGAAAAAAAAATTAAGAATAAATAAAGCCATGGCTAAGCAGACTATACATGCTCCTTAATGCATCAGAAAATATCTCAGGTTATTCAAAATATGAAGAAAGTCCTTTATGAAACAAACATGTTAAGAATAGTTAAACCCCAATAACTGACACAAATCCAAAATTCTTAGGAGCACTCTTGATGACAAAATGGTCCCAGTTTTCCACATGGCACTTGTGAAATGCTTCTTACTGTTTAATTATGCTGTCAAAGCCAAAGCAGGGCTCAGGATCTCTGCTTTGTGCTTCAAGGTTTTCAGCAGACTTCTGATGTGATATGACTAAGACATCTACTCTGTCTTAGTGTTGTTTAAGAGGAGATGACTGCAAATCCTTTCTCTCAGAATCCCTTAAAGGAAAGAGGCGTTGCAAAGTAAAGCCTGTTATTCCCATTTTTATCCTGACTGAACTGCTGTTTTGGAGTGTTTAATTTCATGTTGGAAGATGATATTTGGAATCCAACTCAGATGATATCTGAGAATCCAGAGTTACCTCTAGCCACTTCACTTAAAGGAGAATTCCAATTATATTATACTGTGTTTCTGCATGTTATGAACTGATGCCTGGTAAGGTACACCCATCTCTCTTTACCAAAACTATAGTTGTGTTTTCAAGAAAAATGGTGATGTCTCAGTTTTTGTAAAAGTCCTTTGTTCAGGAGAGTGCACAGACTATCTAATGCAATTATTTTAATTAATATTAGTCAAATAATGCTTTGAAATTTTAGTTGTATGCAGAAGTCAGATAATATGGAATTAATAGTGATGAAACAAAAAACTTAGAAAAACCATTACCTGTCAATTTTTATAACATCCATATTTACCAGACTTTGCTGAGTAAGGACAACTCTTGGCTGAAAAATAATAAATTCAAAATAAAGCATTAAACATGCTAAATTCCAGTGGTTCTGGCAGTAGAAAAAAAAAAGGACATTTGTCTAATTCAGGAAACAAAAAAGATTTACTCAACTGAGACATGAAAGGAATATTTTAAAAAATCTCTAACTGAATAGTCATTTTATTGATAGACGGGAATAACTGACAGGACACATTGTTTCTTTAACTAAACTTTAAAAATGTTGACATTGGTAGCACTAGAAGAATTTAAGGTAATGGGGCTGAAGCTATAGTATTGTCCCATTTATTTCTTTCAGAATTACTTTTTGAACAATAGAAGACTAATATAGGGATAGGGTGCATTTTTCAAGTGTGTCTTACCGTGCTCCACTTCAGAACTTGTCATTACTGAATACTGGAATGAATTATTTTCACAGTACAGATTTCTCATTCCTTTTCAGGTGTATGTGTTTGCATGTGTTTGTGTATCTATAACATTTAGATTCTAGTATTTTAAATGACAATTTCATTAATTCATTCAGTTATGGTGGCATCCTAAAAGACTATAAAAAATACAATGGTCTTGTCAGAAAAGTATAACACAATAAGCCATAACTAATGGCTTTAAGTTATGATGCAGATTCTGACTGAAAGGAAATTCAGAATTTCAATCAGTGGGGGAAGAATTAGCTGAGAAAATTATAGTTTGATAATTTAATGATTAATAAAAATTTTATTTACTTATTACAAAGGACCATCTGTGAGAAACTGAAATCACAGACAAAGAAGTGAGGACTATACTCTGTGATAAAGAAGAGCTTACTGATGAATTTTTTCAAGAATAGCAGAACCACTTCTTCAAAGCAATGTTAAAGGCTTCTGAAGCCCAAAGTGAGGTGTACACATGTAGGCACTCGCACACACATGCACAAAAAGAGAGAAGTCCTTCAGTGAGGGACCCACACCTTTCACAGAACTATGGAAGCATTGGGTTTCAACTTAGAATCTTCCTCATATTTTGTTGAAAACTGATTCAGAAATACTAAAATAATTCACAAACAAATCTGGGACTGAAACACATTATGGGTTTCACACCTGGCCTTGGGGATGGGGAGAGGTGTTCCCTAGTTACTCACTCTGATCATTAAGCTGTCAGAGTTCCCTGTCTCAGAATCACTACTTTTTGTCATTTTTCATTTCAGTGGTATGTATGGTAATAATCAGAAAGAGATTTTTAGCTTGATGAAACTGAATTAACATACACATGGAGTTAATAAGAAATAATCTAGTCAATTTAGCTAAAATACGTGATGCCTAATAATGGCTTATATAAAGAAATGACTCCTATTTTTTATGACAGCTAGTTACAGAAAAGTGCTGCAAGCACTGGGTAGAGAAAATGTGAAGGGACATGGTTGAAACATGATTGAGTGGGATAGTGATTTGGACACTGTTACAAAGAAATATTCCATTTAGTGTAGAATTTTTGCTTCAGTAATATGATTAATGCAATAGAGCTCCAAGTGGACGTTTTATTAGACAGATAGCTGTGACAGCTGGAAGAAAGATACATGTATATGAAGTGCAGTCGACACAGGCTTTTCTAGTTTCTTGAAGAGCTACTCAAATTACAAAATGTATAGATTTAGGTAATTGCTCTTAGTACCTGGCACTTCTTTAAGTCTGACCTCTTGGGCCCAGAGAATCAAGCACCAAATCCTCTTTCATTTGTATCTACACAAATCTGAGAAGTTTGCAATGTAGATGAGCAGACCAGACTGCTGTCTTTGCTGCACTCCATCATTTTGTTTTATTGTAGAGCACCACAAAACACCTAGCAACAATTTTTTAGCTATGTCTTGTCTACAAACATAGATAACTCTGCTATATACTGTGATGTGCCATTTATTACAGTTTAATAGGTTTCATCTAAGAACTTTTGTAGGCAGTTTTCTTACATGCTTCAGATTGTATAAAAGAAAATTATTTCAAACTTTTAATTACCTAACTAGGTAAGAAAAAGAATAGGATTAGGTAAACAAGCCTTCACACAAATGCTACGCAAAGGTGGAGAGTTCATTAACAGATTGTGGGTCCCTTTGTCTTTTGTTATTTAAATCTGTCCTCCATAAGATATTTCAGCTTATATGTTTTGTGCTAGTGTGTCTGACAGGCACAAAGCTTAGCACAATGATCTCAAATGGAGTTGGGATCTTTCACAATTCATTTATTTCTCAAGCACATGTAACACAGATATGATTTCCCCCCATTTTTCAGGATGGATTTTTCCTCAACAAACAGTGTAGCTCTGTAACTCCATATTTTTCTAATCAAGTGCCCTTTCTCTAACAGAACTTCTTTCCATGATACTTATGCAGGGTGTTTATTCAGTTAGTGCTGGCCTCTACCTCTATTTGGAGCTAGCTAGAAAAAAAACATTAGCACTTCTCAACCAACAACCTGAACACTTTATTCTCATTTACTAAGCTCAAATCTAGGGAGTTACTTTTGTTAATTTTACTTAAGAGTTTTATAGTATCCAAACTCAGATAACACAACCAACCTACAAAGGTTTCTTTGCTTCTATCCTTCATGGAACAAATCTTAGAGGGATGCTGTAGACTAAAGTAATTGTTTATTCAGCTCCCAGAAGACCACTGCCTGGAGGTGAGATAGAGTCTGCCCTAGGAAAAAGAATAAGGCAAATTAGGCTCATATGTTTTACAAGCACAGAAGCTGATCAGTGGCACTTCAGCCTCCTGGTACAAGGATCATGACATTATGGGGTAGAAAAGTGTCTCTCCTGGTTAAAGTAGAGAGTGGGGAAGTTTTGTAAAGGCAAAATGTGACAGGTGACTGTTTTAATACATGTGAGAAGGTGAGCTGTATCTATGAGACATGCTTCAGGGTCATGATGGTGGAGTCTCAAACACACCAGTGGGCACTTGCCCTGTTGTAGAGCAGGACCCAATGAAGAATAAGTATGTTACTGAAAAAGAACTAGGATGTATTCATTTCAATGTGATTTTTAAGAAATTTTACCCATTTCAAGGAGTAATTTTAGATTATAGTCTCATTTGGAATCTTTCCAGAGAGGGAATGTTGGACTGTTGGGTGCGATTTTTTTGTTGTTGTTTTTTTTGGTTCAGTTGTGGTTGCCTACTGTTATGAAGTTTTATCTCAAGTAAGGGAACACCTGCATTGCTTCTCTTGGAAGGCCATTTCTGGGAAGAATCTAGATTTGTAAGATCATGGTGCAAATAGGAATCTTGTTAGTTACACTGACATGGATAAAGGAAACCTCACTACACTAACAGAGTTAGACTGGGAGAGATTAGAATGTGAGTCATGGCAGGCTGGTGAGTATTTGCCTTTTGTCTAGACCCAGTAGGACAGATACTTGAGTAACATTGATCTTCTTTTGAAGTGCCATACTGTTTTAACTCATAAAATAAAATATACCCTCCAGTATATGTGCTATACCCCAATCACTAGCCTTACCTCACCTATTACACAATGGAACCTAATTATCCTCTTTCCATTTTCATATTGAGGTATTGGTTTCAAGTACAATAGAGGTGTGTGCTTTGTGACAATGTAACTTCCATAGCAATGGAACTCTGGTAACATAAAAGAAGCAACTGCGAGTTAAAATCTGGTACACCATGGAGCTCCAAGCCCCTCAGCATTTCCGCTGTGCATTTTGATAGTGCTGGTTAGAGCTATGTCAATAGGCAGAAAAGCCTTACCTGGCAACTGATTTGCAAAAGAGTTGATTTCACAGGGCAGCACTAGGGAGGCAGCACACACAATGCTACACCAGCTTCTTTCTTCTACAGTCCCTGGCAGTTAAGAGAAGGAAAGTAAAATGCTGTTTTCTCATACAACAGCATACAGACGGATGTCCAGTGACAACAAGCACCAAACAAAATTCAGTGCAATATTTTTATTTCAGTTTCAAAATATATTAAATTGCATATAAAGTTTTTTTTTCCTCTGGCAATCAGTAACAAAAATAAGAATATTATTAATAAAACCAGTTAAAGTACAGAGACTTTGTAATACCTTAATGATACTGTACTGTTATTGCAGCAGCAGTAGATCATAAGATTTTACTAGGTATAGTTCTTGGTTTATTTCAGGGGATTTTACGTCCTGGTTCACCTATGAATTCTTGTACATATTGAAAAAAGTTACATAGAATCTGAGCCAATCAGTACTCTGGGATCCGATTATTGTTTGTTTAATTTACCACAGTGTGTGCAAGAACATTCCATATCAATAAGATCAATAACATCAATGGCATCTGAGACACGCACATGCACCAGGACAGCAAAAACCACAGAGCATTCAAATTATTCTTACACAGTAGCATGGGGTGAGTGCTCAAATCCTAATAAAGAACATTTACTAGTCATAATAATTTCAAAATCTTAAGAAAATATCATGAGCTCAAAAAAGGAATTGCTATGCCCATGATAATGTTTGACAGCATCTTTTGACTGTAGGGGACAGAAGGGAACTTTGAGAATTCACACATTTATACTCCAGTGTTTGTATTGTGTCAGTATCTGTTTGCAAAAAGAACTATGTCATTGTAATGGGAGACTCTAATATGGAGTTATATGGTATGGAACAGCACTACTTTCCTGAAAGTAGAGTTTTTTCAGGAGAGACAAAGAAAGGATTTAAGAATTCTGATTTACATGGCTAACAGGTATGGAAAATCCATTAATTCTATTGTATTGTGCTATAAATATAGAGGTAGACCATAAATGAGTTACATGGGTGAAAAACATGCAACATTTTGCTGTGGCCTACACTTCATTCTTTAACAAATAAAATAAAGTGCATTTTTACTCTGAAAAGATGAGTTAGAAGAAATAATAAAAAAACCCTCAAAAATTTAAATAAAAACTTTTTTTTTTTTTTTTTTAAGATAACTTAGGAGTATTTTACTACTTAAAATTTGTCTCAGCTATTTAATGCCATGACCTGAGCTAGTAACTAGTTTGAGATCATTGGTTCACCTAAAATTGCATAAGAATTTCTGTCCTTTTTTAAAATAGCTGGGATTGAAAAAACCCCTGCGTTGTTTTGATATTCATTATCTTCAAAAAGAAGGATTATTGAGCTTATTCTCTCAAGACAGACACAAGCTACTTTTTCTGTAGATGTGAAATATATATGCTTAATAATTTTGTATATAAAAGAAACTTCTTCGGTTATTTTAATCTTTATTTACAGCTGCTTAATGCCAGGCTAGAGAGTTAATTATACTGCTGAAAATAATTCAGTCATGTGTTTTTTCATCTTTAAAAAGCATTTTACAAAGTAGCTCTAAATAAAAAAATCCCCTTCATTAGAAAAAATAAAAAAAGGCCCCACCCAGAGTGCTGCATCCAGCTCTGAGGTCCTCAGCACAGGCAGGATCTCAACCTGTTGGAGCGAGTCTGGAGGAGGGACACCAAGATGATCGGATGGGTGGAGCACCTATTCTATGAGGAAAGGTTGAGAGGATTGGAATTGATCAACCTGGAGAAGTAAAGGCTTCAGAGCAACCTAATTGCACCCTTCCAGTACCTGGAAGGAAGCAACAGGAGACCTGGAGAAGGATTTTTTACAAGGGCATGTAGCAACAGGACAAGATAGGCTTCAAACTGAAAGAGAGTAGGTTTAGAATACATAGTAGGAAGAAATTCTTCACTGTGAGGGTAGTGAGGCATGGGAACATGTTGCCCAAAGAAGTATCCCATCTCTGGAAGTATTCCAAGTCTGGCTGGGTGGCGCTCTGAGCAAGGTGGTCTAGATAATCCATTGTCTAGTGGAAAGTGCTCCTGTCCATGACAGGCAGGCTGCAGTGGGATGATCTTTAAGGTCCTTTCCAACACAGGCTATTTTATCATTCTATGATGTCATAAAAATACTTTTTTTCATGTGAATGACAGAGAAGAGATTAACATATTTTGTCTATGGAAACATTTACAGTCTAAGGGAAAACTGTTAGGAGAAAACAGATGGAAATTTCATGCAGTCTTAACACTCTCTGCATGCAGTGAAAAAATATATGAAAATGAACTGTGTGAACTTTTGGTGCATAATGTAATCAAACTCAGATTAAGATCTAGGTTTAGTATTTAAAATTAAGATTTTTGTATTCCTGAAAACCTAAGAGCTGTTTCTGTGGTCATCAGGGATGTCATTTGAAATGCTTTCCAGGAGTGGACTCTAAATTAATATCTCAGTAATCTAATAGATAATTATAATGGCTGGGTCCAGTGAGTTCTCGGGATAGCTGGCACACCCTGGTGGCACCCATGCACAGAAGGCCACAACTGCTCAGGAGACATCAGGAGTCAGATTTTTTCTGACCACACTGACCTTGTTCCTGAGCACAGCACTGACAAAGATGAGCTTTCTGTACCTTGCAGGAGAGTACAAAGGTAACCTCTTTCTTTTGTTGTATCTGTCCCAGAGAAAACGGCTATAGTGATTTTTTTGATTGTTTTTTCCCCATATCGGGGATTTTAAAACTATAAGTGTTTGAGCTTTTTTAAAATTTATTTTTGGTTGTGGAGTTTGTTTGTTGTTGTTGTTGTTTATTTCGAAATTTTTTGTTTTGTTTTTGGTTTTTTTTGTTGTTGTGGCTTTTTTTGTTTTGTTTTGTTTTTTGCTAGGCTGTGCTTTATCATGAAGCTCAGACCATATATCACTTTTTGAACATTGTGGAAAAAAATATTTTACTGTATAAAATGAGGGCTACCTTCTCAGCTCCTAGACAAGCAAATATCTTTTCAAAGATTTACATGAAAGAAGTTAAGAAAGTTGGCAATTTTTTTTTGCTAAAAATCATCTAATGTCTTCAAAAGAAGATTGATTATCCCAGTTTCAGATATATGTTCTTTTCAGTCGCTAAGCAAATAACAATGATTAGGCTTGGGCAACTGTGGGAAAGTTAGGATATGAGCAGGAAGGCTTTCCAGCAACAGTGAAGATGCAGGTCCCCCAAGAAGCTCTGTTACTTGCTCCTATCATTCTAGTTTTCCACCATAAAACATGGATATTTGAAGGAAGATCCAATGACTTATGATGAACTTAACAACCTCAAATTCTGATTATAAGACAAGCAGATGTTGGAGATTTACATTTTGGTACTCAGAAACAAAAGTTCTAGTCATGTACCATGGATTAAAAAACATATGCCTGGCATGGGATGGTGGACTCAGGTGTTCAAGTCTAACAGAGGCATCAGTTGGTTTGCTACTCGAGTGAGTGCCGCAGTAGTCTTAGAATCTGCAGTGTCAAAGTTTCCAGAAAACAGTCCTATCACGAGTGGTCAGTGCTGCTGACTTCAACAACACCCTTCAGCTGAATGAAGATGTTACATAGAGATACACAGGTCTACCTACACATAAATTGTGTAAAAAGCATTTATTGAATATTTCAAACCATCACTTCCATAAATGGTTAACCAGTAGTTTGAAAAGTGCTGTGATTGTTGTTTCTCGCAGCTAGAACTGAGGTAGCTTGAGGAGCTTGTGCAAGTTTTATTCTGTGAGCTATTTCAAAATAGAGCGAGGTGCCAATATTTCCTGTGGAATAGGTTTTCTGAAAAATCTTCATATGGATCTTTCAGAACATGTCATTTTGTATGTAAATAGGATATATTTAAGTGGGCATGTAACACAAGAAAATTAAAAATAAAAAGTTTTTATTGGGATTTTATTTTTACCCATTAAGTTCTTTGAAAGGATCAGTCCCCGTTATAAGTTTTGATTCTATTGTAAAACCTGTAAGTAAAAATTTGATGGGTTCTATCAGCTGTTTAAGCTTTAGTCATCATCATGACAATAAATAAAGAATCAGTCAAAATATTTAAATAATCCTTTTTTTGTGTGTATAGGATTTATCATTGCTAGCAGAAAAAAAAAAGGGAAAAAAAAAGAAGACAACATATGGTTAATAGTAATGACTTCCCAGAGGTTTATTTTCCTGTGATTTATGAGTCTTCTCACCCTTTGTTTTGTATACCAAGCCTTCTGGTGTTCTGCAGCTGAAGCTGGAATGCAGCTTGATATGTGAATAATTTTGGCTATTGTATGAGGTAGGGATTTGGCACTGAGATGAGTGTAATCAACTTAGTATAAATGTTTTATTAATCTGTCACAAAGAGTCACTTTTAACTCTAGACAAGAATACACAATACCCCAGAGAGGGATCTTTAAGGGGTCACTTTGGGCTTGGTTTGAAGGGTCACTGAACTCAAACTATGCTCGATACAGGCCAAATCATGTGTCCTTTGGAAGGCAGGCAGGGCCATGGCTGGGAATGACCCTGTGTCTCCAGGTAGAGACAGGAAGGACCTCCATGCTAAATTTCCCCCATGTGGTGACTGAGAGTGAATAAACATAGCTGTCAGGTTCATCCTTGGGGATGATAAAGTCGTCCCCATTGTTTTTTATTGTATTGGAAACTTCAGTAGCCCCTATTCACTTATCAGTGCATCTCCCAAGATGTTTGAGTGATTGGAGCAGCTGCTTCCCCTGCTCAAAGAAGGGAGCCAAAGGAGCTTCAAACTGTTTCTTAGGAACTTCATCTCTGATTGCCAGAGGTGTTTGCAGATGACTAACCCACTGATAATTACTATGGACATTACTGCTTGCCTTGGTTTTAGCTCCACTTGAAAGAGAGCAATTATTTTTGCAGAATGTTTACCCTGGAAGGCCCAAACACATCTCAGTTGTTGCATAATTTTTTTTCATCTGACTCAGAGAAACTGAGTTTGTGACAAAATTTTTTCCATATTTCTTAATTACCTTATCATTACTGCATAAACCCACCCCATATTTTATGTAAAAAGATTGAATTTGCAGATCACATATCTAATACTTTTTTCATGATTTCAAGTCAAGTAACAAAGGAAAAAGAGGATACTATTCACCTTTATAGTAAGGAGATTCTAATGGACATATTAGAATCTACTTACAGATTAACTTCTATAGATCTCCTGAGAAATAAATACAGGCTGCAATTTGGTTGTTCAGGATAAGGAGACAATCCTATGCCTGAACATACCTTCCCAACACTTTAAGTCACAGGATATACTCCTACATATTGAATTTTGAATGAAGATGGTATTCCCAAGATACAAATGTAATTGTTCATCCCTGACTGGTCTCCTGCTGTTGGGCAGGAGAGTCCTTCTGGCAGCTGGAGAAACAAATTAAAATATCTGTCCCTTAGCAGTAGAAAACCGGTATTGAAAAAGAGGAATGTGCTTAGGAAGTTAGGAGACTGCTTAACATTGGTACATAAGACATATGGGGGAACGAAAGCATATTGCAGTAGGATTGATTAGATCTCTACTTGACTGATACACCTGAGGAGCTCTCTGCCCACAGGGACTGCACTTGTGTGCTGTATGAACCCAAGCAGCTGCAGGGCTACCATATCTTTATACAATGGCACTGATGCTTACCAGTCACTTCTAGACATATTTCAATGAGACATCCCAGGATCACATTTCTTTTTGATGGCTGTTCAAGCCACCCAGGTCTTTACATTCACCTAATTCCAGCAAGAAAGGTCAGAACTTACATTGTTATTAATTCTTATAGCCATGATCCTATACCTTGTACTGTTACATTTTGTATATTTTTTTTCCTCTAGCTGCAAGTCAGCTAATTCTTACAAGATCAGATTGAAACCTAATTCTTACAAGATCAGATTGAAACCTTCTGTGTTGACTTCGTCTCATATTCCCTTATCTAGATTAAACTACGCCTCTAGGTAGTAGCCTCACTCTGTTTTTGTTCCTTATTTTTTTCTGTCATTTGTCAAGATGCTCCAGAGTTAGGTCATCAATCTGTGTGTTTGTTGACAGACTTAAAAATGACTGTTTGTTTTGGACAAGGTCCAGGGGCTTACTCTAAACTCTTAAATCTTGGGTTTCTGTGTTTAGTTTTCCCGTTCTTCACTACTTTTGTTTCTTTCATTGTCACTAATTGCCCACTAGACATCACTATGGTAAATTCCATAATCCACCTAGAGAAGGTATTTGTAGATAAAATTAAAATACAAATTTTGAAATGTGTGACATAAGAAGAAAAGTCAAAACAGGTAGTCCAGGAAAGAAAACATATTTTTCTAATATCCAAAATTTTGTTATAGAGAAAACAGAGGGTATCTAATTATGTATAACAATGAGAGGACTGTAAAAGGCTTTGCAAAAATAGGAGGTTGAGATTTGAGATTAGGAGTCTTTCTAAGTAACTAGCTATAAGCAAAGATTTAAGGTTATCTTTGGAGGATTGTGGTCATCTACGCTTATGCCCTGTTGGATAGATGCTATTAAAATTTTTGATTAATACTTTGAGGTAGAGGTTATTTAGCAAACTTAATTTCTAGGGCTCTGTTCTGCTTGTATCTCACATGAAAGTACATTAATTTCTCATTACTCGATCCAAAGAAGCAGTCTTCTTTTCTCCACTGCAATTTCTTTATGGAAAACTCCAGAAAAATAAATATTCATTTGACTAGGATTATAACTTAATCTTCTGTACAGAGGCTTTTGTCCTTCAGAAATCAGTTATGTGGAAGAAGCTAACTCTGCTATGGTCTTAGACATACCTGTGGCGTTATAGTTGGAGAGAGCTGCAGCTGTTCCGAAATCCCCCAAAAAAGGTAACTTTCCTTTGCCCACTATTCATGAAATGCCAATGGTGTTGCCAGATGAAGTTTTTATTTTTACCAACTTTTGGTAACAATGACATTAAAACCTTTTTTTTATTTAACGCACCATCTGACATCCTCAGCTATCAATGATGATCTTTGGTGGCAAAATGTATTACTCTTTTGATGAAGTTTGGAAGGTTAATGCATATGAATATCCCAAAGGCGGGCGCCAAGAGTGTGGTGCCAGACTATTTCCAATGATGCCCAGTGACAGGACAAGGAGCAATGGCCATAAATTAAACTACAAGAAGTTCTACCCAAACATGAGGAAACATTTCTTTATGTTGAGGGCGGCAGAGCACTGGAACAGGCTGCCCAGGAAGGTCGTGGATTCTCCCTCTCTGGAGACGTTTAAAACCCACCTGGACACATTCCTGGGTCACCTGCTGTAGGCAACCCTGCCTTGGCAGGGGAGTTGGACTGGATGAACCCCAGCGGCCCCTTCCAACCCTCACATTCTGTGTTAACAATTCAGTAATTCTGTGAAAGATTTATTACCCAACAAGGCTCCTGCTTTGTCTTTGGAGTCAGAATCAGGTTTGGTTCTTATCTTACTCTTGTTTTTCTCACTTAGGCCAGAATTTGACAAAGATTTCAGCCGCACTGCCAATCTCTCCAGGCCTACCACATTCTTCCTCTTCTCTGTCCCAGATTTTTACCCACCTTCGGGGAAAGAAAAATAAAAAAAGGAGATCATAGTTTTTGAATATAATTTTGATTTCTTGACGTGTCTTTTAACAAGAACATTGCCTGTCAATGAATAAGTCATTCAGTCCTGCCCATGGTCTACAGCTTTTTGTCTCTAATTGCTAATTTGCAGCTTGAAAAGATGGTGGAATTGTAAGTAGATTGGCTTTTTTGACTTTTCTGTCTTTTACAAATGTCAAATTGTACAAAACTGAAATAAACTGTTTTAAAGAGAAAACATATACTTTATAATCCTGTTACCTGGTGGACTTTAGAGTTTCTTTTCTGTTTAAAAAGACCTGTGTTCTTTCTGTGTGCAATGAGATCCTAATTTATTGCTCTGTACATGTTTCCTTTATTATTTCTTCTTGAAGAAGACTAAGACAGCTCTAATATTGGTTTTACATTTCCTGAGCTTTTTAACTGGAACAAGGCTTTTCCTCTCCAAAGTATGCCATGACCAATGGGCTGAAGATTTGTACTTCCAGAACAGATTCAAATAATTCGGCTAAAAGAAAAGGTGCAGAACGATGCCAGGACACCCTGTGGTTGAAACTCTCCTTAGAAAGCTGGAGCTACAGCTCTTTGTCCTTCCCAGGAAAGGGGATGAGGTAGACCTGCAGTGTTGTAGGTCTGATGGAGAGTAGGGCAGGAAGGAGAGCCCTGCTCCATGAGATTTCACCCAGCCCAATGTGCTGCAAGAGTCCCAGTGGGGTTACCATCCCAGAAAGAAGGCAATGGGTGGGTCTCCCCTATTGAGCAGGGCCAACGTAGTGCTAAAAGTGTCAGAGCCTTGAGTACGGACAAAAAGTTGTCATTGTTCAAATAATTTAACAGGTTAAGGGCTTGGAATGTTAAGCAGAAGCTTTTGGAAGTATGAACCTGAGCACCCAGAAGGCACCTGGCCAGGATTTAATTCAACAGATGATGACATCCTTTCAGGATGGTGTTTGTGAAAGTTTTGTACCACGTATGTCCCACTACCAGTTAGCAAATAGTTCCTCTCTCAGTCTCAGTCTCATTAAAAAGTGTGTTGGGTATTATGTCAGATAACCTGAGCAGATCAAACCAAAAGTGCTTTGGAGTGTTGCCCTTCAAATTTGTTGTGTCAGTGTCAGTGTGACAGTAATACCCTGTTATGTCAGGTTGGAATTCTGACAGAAGTCTTACCAGCTAAATTTTTATGAAGATAGAAAAAGCTTAAATGTTTTCCATAGTAAAATTAGCAGAATTTTTGCAACTGGACTGGATAAAGTTTATTCTTCTTTTTCTTTTTATCTTTTTTCTTTTTCTTTTTTTTTTTTTTTTAACTTATAGCTCATTTTGAAGTTCTGTTCTCAAGAAAAGAAAAAAAGGTCTGTTCTGTTGACTCAGTAACTTTAAATGTCACCCAAATGTCATTTTTAAAGTAGATGAGAACACTTTCCCGACTGAAATGAGTGACTCTAATGATGTAAATCCCTTTGAAAATATGAGTGTCTTCACTTAGAATTCAGTATGACAATGATGTAACAAAATAAATGTGTTTAAACTTTTTCTGTGATGAAAAGAGCACATATTGGCATACGAAGAGATAAAATGTCAGCATTCTTTCTTCAGGGACCTTTCTTTTTTTATTTTAGCTGTCACTCAGGGTGATGCAGCAGGTGTCTGTCACTACAAATTGAGCTCCGTGATAAAGTATTGTTTGTAAAGGAATTATTAGGTTGCTTTTCTCTAGAAGATTTGATGAAAATGGAGGTGGTGACAAACTGTTGTTTATTCAGGAAAACAGAAATGAACCTTCTATGAGGAATAAATGAGAAAGGTGAATTACCTCCATTATCTAAGAAATAGTGTAAGAAATCCTAGAACACAAAGGTTGTAGGGTGTAAGGCTGCAAGTCAAATGAGATGATGTATGTTTTCATAGATTAGATATTGCAAAGTTCTAGTTCAGACAGGAGTTCAAAATATATGCTTCATTTACTTGAAGAGAAAGACTTGTTGACAGTAAGGTTAAGTACACAGGATTCAATTCTACTATGTTAATGGAGTTAGAGCAAGCAAGAGGCTGGAGTAGGTTGAGTTTACTGAGAGTCATGTATTTGATATACTGTATACATGTAGTTAGTAATAAATAGGCATATTAGTGAGATGACTTTTCATAACTGTTCCCAAAAATTACATTATATTATCTCCACTATTCAACTTTTCCTAACTTAATAAAATATGATTTTTTTGGGTAATAATTTTGAGTAATTAATAAATTTAGTGAGTTTATAACTTGTTTGGTTTATTCAAATACATTTTCCTGTAATAACTGTAATTGATTTTTCCCCTGTTCAGGGAATGCTGTTAACAAAAGAAATCACTTAAACATCATTAAATTGTTGAATATTGAATACTCATAACATAAAGAATAAATCTCAGCCAATAGTCTTCCAAATCTGACAGTAATCACACCATCCAGCACTAGGAGAACATCCTAAAATGCAGTTTTCTAAGAAGGATAAATCTAAAAATAAGAATAATTTCACACATGCCTGTGAACCCTTGATTTATTGTGCTTAAAATAAAACACCCTAGCATGAGAATTACAGAAGAGAGACCAGTTCTGAGAAGCATTATCCACACCAGAATTTTAGAAAAAGCCTGCAATTGTAAACAACCAAGGGAAATACATACTGGAGTCAAATCCCCAACAACCATAAAACCACACGAAAATTTTTGTTCCTAAATTATTTATTTCTGCAGGCTCTTATAATCAGGAAGAATGTGAGAAAACATCATATCTATCTCACTGTCTCTGGAAAACGTCTTACAGGTAGTTAAAGAGAGACAAGGATGTGTCTAAGAAGGAAATGAATTTCATACACCAAGCAGTAATAAAAACGTAGCAACACCTATTAGAAGCCTGTTGAAACCAAATCTGACTGACGTAGCTAAACTACTCACCAGAATATAAAATTTTGAAAGGATTCCACCAGATTTTCTGATGTTACAAGTTTTTATTCCAACACACAATTAAAGATATGACAGTTATGCTACTTCAGAAGACAAAAATTTAAGAAAATAAGCAGAGATAAAAAGAGTAGCATAGCACAGATAAAACTTCACACTTTTGAATGCTAAATTATCTTTTTAACGTGATAGGGTTATTTTATCGGTATTTATAGGTGTTAGGTGACAAATATGATTCTTCCAAAGTCTCTTGAAAAAACCTCCTCCTGGGGCTGTTTTACTGAGACAGTGACATTATTTACGCAGTGTT
This sequence comes from Callaeas wilsoni, assembly GCA_013398955.1. Lineage (NCBI taxonomy): Eukaryota > Metazoa > Chordata > Aves > Passeriformes > Callaeidae > Callaeas > Callaeas wilsoni. Next base: position 98,641 of record VWPU01010306.1, read on the forward strand.
AAAAAAACTGTGGAAACGTTTTACAACGTTTGAATCCTTACAAGCAATTTAAGTGTTAACTCACTATGGTGAGTAGATATTTTAGTCATCAAGACTTTGAAACAAAGCCATTACTGAGCAAGTAACCAGCCAAAGCAATGAAAAATGTTGGAGGCAAGAACGGATTTTAAGAGAATCAGATCCACAACTGTTAGGGCTGGGCAACGGACAAACCATTAAAGCACCAAGGAAAGGAAAATAAACATAGGTAAGTACATAAATAAATAGTACTACATGTTGGCTGGCACATATGAACTTCTGTAATTAGGTCAGATTAAGATCTCAGCATTGTGATGGACCAAGAAATACCTCTTTTCCATGCTTTGAGAAAATATTTGGGTAGATCAGAGGTTTTAGATGCTGTCACCAGAGGTAATGTGATTTTTAGGTCTAATATTATATTTTAGTTTGAGTTATACCACAAAGAAATAACACACATATAATTAATGATCAGAGGAAGCAGTATACAGCATAATGATGCTGTACAAGACACTATACATTGTGAAGTATTTGTTATATTTTTCTTCTCTCCTGTAAGTATGGGTTCAAAATAATTTAATCTGAATGAAACTGGTCAAAGTGGAATGACAGAAGCTTGACTAGAGGTTAAATAGCTCATTTCCTGACACCATGCAATATGCTATTATCATTCTGCACTGGAATTAAACGAAGCCCTCTAGAATGAGTTCTCAAAAGCAGACTGTGTCAAAATGTCTCTCTACAGATCAAAACAAGCACTTAAGAGAAAAGTAACAAATTCATTATGTAATCTGGCAGGGGTTTTTTGGGGGGGGTTGGTGGGTTTTTTGTTTGGTTTTTGTTTGGTTTTTTGTTTGTTTGTTTGTTTTAAGATTTCTAATATAAATAGTTCCATGAAAGTGCTGTATGCAGCTTGAAATATACCAAGATAAGGTGTAGGTAAATAATTTGTCTGTGAGCATTAAGACATTGGAATCTTCTGAAAAGATTGTCCAGGTACTGATGACTAGTATTCAGACACTTTTCTGCTTGAAAAGAGAAAAGACCATTTACAATCAAATTTATATTTTTAAATATTTCTGGCTTTCATCAAAGGGTCTGTTTCTAGGGATAATAGTTATAACAGTTATAAGACAAAATATTTTTCTCTAGGCTAACCTAAAGTCACTTCACTCACATGGGAATGTAAAATAGCATGATTTTAAAATATGTACAAAAATTTTAGCCTAAAAGATGTGTACAAACACACTTGAAGCATAGAATAGACATTCTCATGTGCCTGAGATCTTCAAACGCAACTGTATGGTTGTACCTTTGAAGGATCAGGCCTCAACTTTTTAAATGTCCTTTATATGTTCCCCAAAAGAATGCAAAAGACATGCAAACACAGCAGCGGAATCTCAGGATATTATATAGGTCAGTTTTCAAATCCCTAAGCAATAAGTATATTTCAAATATTCACTGAGAGTATTATTCACAGTGTATAGAAGTAAAACCATTGTGCTGCTGCCAGAAATAATGAAAACTACTTTTTTTTTTTTCTGATAGACAATAAAATATAGCCTCTAATTCTGAAGCTTGGTTCATTACAGCTCTTCACAGAATGAAGTGAAAGAGCAGGTGCTGCTGTTGCAGAGTGTAAGGCTGCTATGTCATTCAATTATTGTCTCATAAATCAACAGTCCAGGGCAAAGTAATGTCTGTTGGATTCTGCCAGCTGGAAAAGAGCAGATATTATTCTTGCCAAAGAAGTTTTGCAGTCACAAGCAACATGAGATTGACTTTTTACCCTGCTCTTTGCCATATAACCAGCTGGTATTATTGAATCCTGGCCCTTATGACAGCAATCTTCTTACAGTAAGCTAAACACCAAAAGCGTCTAGACAACCCTTAACACTCATGCTGTACTCTAAAAAACCCTTTGGTTTTTAATGTTTACGCTGGTCCTGTAATCAAATCAATAAAACATTTTAAGGAATATTTGACTTCTTAGTATGATTTAATAAAGATAGCCATTAATTAATTTCTTTATGTTATTGACACATCATGAAATACCTAGATTATTCTTTTATTTCTGCTGATATGAAATATTGATTATTAGACATGATTAATTATACCAGTTCCATTGAAATTGCAAGCAGCTTATTAAAGCTCTTGGTGAGAAGTAAAAGTTTTGCAGTTGCAATTATGTTCTGCTAATGAGGACAATTAAAAGAAACTTCTTATACTCAAAGGGAACCTTCCAGTAAAAATTACGCTGAAAATAATTTAGATGGTGGAATTTATTTGATCAAAAATTCATCAGTTCATGCAGCATACATTTGAAAGCAAGTACACACTTGAAATAAATTAATTGGGATTTTAATTTGTTCTTATGATTTATCCTATCTTTGATGAGGAAAGTTATGAAGAACCTAAATACTTGCCAGCATTAAAAGCTGTTCTGTTAAAAATCTCTCTGCAATATCTCATCAAGTATATAAAAATTATTCCTACACGGTGTCACTTTAGCTCATTTTCTGGTGGGTCTCTCTGCCTGCTGAACCCTGTGCAGCACCCAGTTCCCTTGCTGAGCCCCAGGAATTTAGTGATGAATGTGGAGGTGCTGGGTTAATGGTTGGACTCAATGATCTTAGAGGTCTATTCCAACATAAATGATTCTATGAATCTATAAACTTAAAAGGGAAAATAAAAGAAGCAAACTAGTACTGTTTTGTAAGTAGGCATTAATGCTTTTTGAAAGAGTTAGTTTTCTCTCAAAGCAACATGCATAAACTTTGTGACACTGAGGGGAAAAAAATCAAGTAGTGTAAAACTAGCAAAATTAAAATGTGGAGTTTATTGACCCAGTACAAAAATCTTGATTTCAAACTCAATACTGAGACTAAATGGCAGTTTCTTCTTCAGTGGACATTAGGGTTTCTTCCAGAAGAAATTTTGGCTTAGTAGTTAAAATTTTACCATTTATCTTTCCCTAAAGAGCCTTCACCTAGAAAAGAAGAGGAATGTGGATACCCTGAGTCTCTCAGGACACTTGAAACATTTGAATTTTTGGTGTTCTCTCCTAAGAGTCCAGGGTCTGTTAGGGATGCACTAAGCTGGAGAATGAAACTGTTCATGGCAAAGGGGCTGAAAGCAGTGAATGTTCTAAAGCCTGCCAGCAGCCTTAGTGAGCAGATTACCCTTAAAATGCATCGAAATGGTGATTGTCCTTTATCTACTCATTCTGGTTTGCAGAAGAGATAGTGTCATTGTCAGGGGGATGACTAGTTGTAAAGCACAAAACATGCAGTACACGGACTGGTGGATTTCCACACTATTCTATCAGTGACCAACAAACGACAAAGAAATATTGGTAGAAATGGCTAGTTGCTAAAAGCCATGACCTTCCCTCTGCATAAATCAGAGAAACTCTTCAAAGTAAGTATGACTATTAGGAGAGAGAATTTAAAGCTGCCTAAACATGATGACTTGCCCCACCAAACTGCTTCACTTCATCCAGTTTAAAAGAAACAGAACAGATAGGAAAGTGAAGTTGTGGGTCAAAGACTGTTGGGCTTCATCCAGGCCAGAAAAACCAATCATGCCAAGAAAAGTCTTCCAGTGAAGAAAGTCAATATCTTGTACAGTAAAATTGCTATAATGGTCCATGCTATTACTTTGATTTGTTTCAGCTAGGATTTTTCTATGGAAATTAGAACTACATGAGGCCCATCTAAAAGTAAAACTGCCTCAAGTCAAGGTGATTTAAAGGTCTTCTTAGGTTAAGTCACAGGGAATAGGTACATGCTCTGACCTCAGTGGCAAAGAGACATTGCTGGGAGTGCTTAGTTTAGAGACACCTCTAACAGAAAATTATTTCATGACTGCTACCAAAAGTTTACATTAGAAATCAGAGAGAGTGTGTGAGGCCGTAATTTCAGGTATTTGTGAAGTCTTTTCTTTCTTTAAAATGAGCAGCAAATTTTTCAGTGCTTGAAACATGAACTGAGAGAACAACATTTTGGAATAACAGTTGGAAAATTTCTGCTAGGTAGCTTTCTAGTAAAAAATATTATATAAATTATAAATAAATAGTAGAATGTTATGATGTTTCTTCACTCATGATACAATAATGCTTTTGAGAGCTGCCAAAATCATGACTGCAAATTAGTTTCTTAATCTTATTCACTTTTTTGGTTTTCACATTTAAATGTTGTGGCTTTTCTAGTGTAATCAACTTACTACAGGGTTTTTTCTCTCAACGATGAGTTATCCTGCAGTCCTTTGCCCAGAAACAAGGGCAAAGCAACATTCTTTACTTGTAAATCTGTGGAATTTAACAGTAAGGCTTTCTTATTAAATTCCTTATTAGACTGCTTTTGTGTACAGTCTGTGTCTTGTGTGGATGTCTTTGAGTTTCAAAGAATATGCCCATTCCCAAACAAATTCATAATTCATCCATGGTTGAGTGTAACAGATGTTTTTACTGATTATCATATTGCTTTACTTTCAGAAGATCAGCTCTTCATAAATGCTCAGTTGTGCTCTTGCTCATGACACCGTGTTTTCTTCAAAGAGTTTATTAATTTAGTAATCACTTTATGATTAAGAAAAATGTCTGTAATTACTGAAGTAAATAATAAAAAAACAAACTTGCAAGAGGTTACATCTTGGTAACTGCTGTTCTTGAAAAGATACCTGAGGGATCTTTTTCAAGATGAGTCTCCAATTGAGTGCAAAATTTTCATCATTTAGGGATTGTTATCAACATTTTATTGCAAGCTCCTTCTTCATTTCCTCCATGGCCACAGTTTGAACCATCCCCTGTAAGACCGTTGCTGGTGGGGTCTTTAGAACTGTTTTCACAGAACAGAAGAGCGGGGTCAGGTGTTTGTGCCTCGTGTAAGGATGAAGGGGTGCTGATAAAGAAATCAGTGAAAGCACCTGTCACTTCTCAGGCACAAGCTGACTGTGCACAGAGGCTGCCATGTACCTTAAGCCCTCAAGCACATATCAGAGGGACTTCCCCAAATGCCTTACACCCAGATTGGTGAGGTGCACTTGTGCCAACAGTGTGCAGGGACTGGAAGCCTTCTGCTGGGGCCCAACAAGACAAATGGTGTGTTTTTCAAGAGTGTTGAGCCTGCTGGCTTCAAATTGGAGGAAAACCTCTTTGAAAGTCTGAATGAGAGGAAAGCCAACATACCTTTGGTGAGATGCTGAAGGCTCCTGGAATAGGTGCCACTTATTCACTACTGTTTGCAAGAAAGAAATGAGCTAGATTAAGGACAGAAGTATAAGAGCATGTGGTTTTGTGTTGCACAGTGATTTTGAGGAAGCCAGGAGCTGTGCTTCCTTGTAGATAGCAAGGTGATGAGACGCCCCCACTCCAGCTGCACTCTCCCCTCCCATAAAATGTGTATGACGGATGTGAGATTTTAAGGGAGAATTTAGATATATCCAGCAAGCTCACATAAACAGGCTATCAGAAACGTTCCAGTAATTTACATGATTGGCTTAAGAAATGATGGCCTACACAAACTTCGGACTAAAAGATTATTTTGTCCTTGGAAGTTTCACTGGAACTGGGTTTGCTTCTCCTTGATTAACCACTCCTGTTTCTCAGGCCTTCTAAAACAAGAAGGAACTTATACTTTTCTGGAGAGAGAAGAAATTTGTGTGAGATAGCTTTTTTTTTCCCACTGAGTATGAACCATTTATTTGTTTCTTGACAATGTTAAAGAATATATTAAGGATGAATACTTTTTCTGGCATTAGAAATTGCATTGTCTTTCTTTAAGAAGAAATATCTTTACTGGGTTTAACAGGGAAAATACCAAAGTGTTTATACTGCATGTGGGGAGAAAGTATGCCAAACATAGTATATACAGGACTTCCAAAAACTTGGAGGATTGTTTCTAATTTATTCCATTTCACTTTATAGCACAAGTTATTCTATTGTGTTGTTATGGTAACATTAACTGGGTTGCCTATAAAATTGTATTCCCTGCTAAAGCAGAGGCATGAATTTATCATATTGGACATACTGAGAAATTTCTATTTACATGCTTACCATAATTATTTTGGCTCTTAATTTGAATAACATTTGATTTGCAGTGCAAGAAACTTGTATCAAAGGAAATATACACACTGTTGATATTACTGGTTTCTGTATTCTTTATGCAGACATATTTTCCTGTAAAACAAATTCTGCCTAGGATAGAAATATACATAGTACATGTCTATGCAGGACTTGTCTCAGAGAAAATTTTGAATGAGGAAAACTTAAACATAACAGAACCCTGCCCTACATTTAATCGCCATGCTTTGGAAGTCAGTTTTGGTGGATGAAATTTAAATAAGTGTACTTTTTGAAATTTTGTAACCTGTTTGGTCAGAAGGTCACCATTTTGAAAACACAAACATCTTTGTCCTTATGGCAGCTGTCTATATAACTCAGAAAGGATTTTCTAATTGTTAATATGGATGTCCTTGACACCATACTCCACAATTTTAACTGTACAGGAAAGCTAATTAGCTGGAAATGTGTAGTGTTGCTAGCAAAATATTTTTATTGGAGTATGTTTTAACTTACACAAATTTTATAATACATTTCTGCTAAGATTTTTCTATTAAGAAAACATTGTGTTCTAAATATTTTTATAACCATTTAAAAATTTCTGTTCTAACACAAGCAAATATTTAAAATACTGTTAGGTGGAAAGAAAATAAAGCAGAAAATACTGGCAAGTACTGTTAATTATATCTCTTTCCCAGCCAAGGCATCTGGTTTTTTGGCAGACATCATTGGCAGATCTGTTATTCCAGAGGCTTTGAGTTCCTTTTCCTGAGAATTTTGTTTGGCCTATTTTGCGAAGTGGGAAATGGGCACTGATGTTCCTACTCTGCATGACATTCAGGAATCTAATTTTGCCTGAGACCTTCAAGGGAAAGCTCTATAAGTCTGGCCAGTTAAAGGATTACATCATATTTCTTGGGAAATTGTTTTTGACCACAGCATTGCTTGTGGAAAGTATCTGCTGTCTAAATATTAGCTGAATTATACTTAAATAAAACAATCAAGAAAATTTTAGACACAGAATTTCTTGTTTAGGGGGACTCTTTTTTAAAACAAAAAGCTAAGAAATATCTAGAAGGAAGGCCAGCAGCGCTTACTGATTAGCCCTTTTTATAACAGCTGTTCTGTAACTGAATACTGCTGCTTGGCTACTTCACAACATGGTTGGGAGCAAAAAATGTATTTGACCTGTAAATTGTTCATGTTGTTCTAATCATATCCTATTCATCTACTCATAAAACATGACTGCACTGATACTGTGACATATTAGTCATGTCTTACCCCTCAAACTGCCCTCAAGAGGACTTATCATGAAATAGAGTCATATTCAAAATGTAGAACTGTTGAGCACAGTCCTCCTGAAAATTCTTTGTTCATGAATTTCTCAGTGAAATGCATTTATGATTTAATTTCATACAATTGGTTAGAAAGAGTTCCTCTGTATTTGGTGTTCAGGATTTATTATTTAGTTGTTTTAATGTGTAGTCAGTTGAAAAGTGTGTGTTTGGTGACATTATGAGCAGTTCCAGCAGGATAGCATTTGCTTAAGTTAGAGAAGTGAGAAAATTTTTAGAATTATAACACAAAACATGGTAACAAGCTGACGAAATCGTATCTCTTTTCCCATCTTTTACAATAAAAATGAGAAGCATAACTTTTCAAAAGCTGCTGAGTTTAGAGCCAGGACTCAAAGCAGAAGCCCAGAATTGGGTTTAGCTTCTCCTTGAAATGGGATCCCTTTACAGACACTGCAAGGAAACACTCAAAAAGCACAGGAACACAAACGTCAGCAGACCACTTGAAGATCCTGAATATTATTTTCCCGTATTTAATATAGATCTAGAACACATAATTATCATAACTAAATATAGCTACATTTCCCTCAGCTAGCAGTAACAAGGATTGGTGGTTGTTAAATCTTTTAGTAATTTTTATTACATGACTGTAATATGTCAGGTTCATTGCCAAATATTTTGTGTGGCTTTCTGAGGGTTTTTTAGTAATTTTATAGTATTTTGAAAACAGCTGCCCATATTTGCTCTGGAAAAAAAGATTACTTCAAAACAGTTTTCTGAAAAGTATTTATCTGAAGGTCCACAGATCTGTAAATGAAGATGCTAAATAATTGAAAGTCTTGTTTACTGAGCAACTTCAGAGATGAGTTTTTCATGATTCTTCCAGTTCTAGCAATATTTGCCACCAGTTATGTTGCTTTTCATGTGTCAAAATTGGAAATTATGAAGAATAGAGAAGTTGTTACCTTGATAGCATGCCTTTGAATACCAAGATTATTTTGTCTACAGAGAGAACTCTAAATAACCTGCCCCACAGAAGACTATGAATTTTCCTGCCGTTTTGTGAGTTCACTGTAGAACTAGATATCAAAATGTCTGCACTGTCTCTGACCGCAGGTCTGTCTTGCATAATATCCTGTCTTTGGTACTAGCACGCTTCTAGGAGATGCTGAAGGGATGAAGCTATTATTTTATCTGTTTTCTTTTCCTAGTGTCTGACAATCCATTGACTAGAAGCCAGAAAATGCAGTATTAAAAATCTCTTTTCTTTCATTAATTTACTAGCTCCTTTTTAATCTCATCTATCATTTTGACATCTGCTATTCCTAACAACTTCTGTTAATGCATTACGCAAAGAAATACTTATCTCGTTTAAACTTGTCAAATGCTTTCACTTAATACACATTAGTTACTTTCCATCGATTCAGGACTTTATAGAGCGCTTCCATATCACACTGTTTTTGCTTTTCCAGAAAGCTCTAGAGACCTCTTTTGTAGATACCAAGTTATGTTTTGTTCATTTTTTGATGCCTTTCTTAATCTTACAAAATCTTCTTTAAAAAGAAAGAGAGAAAAGCCCCATCAGAAATCTATTGCTTTTAAATAATTTAGATAGTTTCTCTTATCCTTTTCCAACCTTGTTTCTTTAAAAGGTTTTGGAAATGGATTTCAGAAGCCTATGGTGTTGAATGGATCATAGTTTCCTAAGTGTCTGCAGATTTCACAAAATTTTATAATAGAGGCACAAATGAGAAATAAGAAAACCATTTCCCTCTGCTATATTTTCATGGTTTCATTAATTAATTATCTTATTTTCCATTGTTTAAAGAAGTCTGAGTGGTCTGTAAATCAAACTTACTCAAGCACAGTTTCTTATGGAGTCCTTTATAGAATATGACAATATATTTTCTGACTTCTGTTACTCACATGCTGATACATATATGCATGACAAAGAGGTTACGTAGCACAGATCATAAGATGGTAATTTTGGATTAAATTTCATTGGAACTCTTAGGCAAATATGATTTGGTCTTGGAAGTTTGTTGTTATTCTCTTTGCCAGTGTGTTCTAAAGCTTTTTCTAAAGACGCTTAGGTTTGAGATGGTACTTTTGACTCATTCTGAATAAGAACTGGCTTTGGTCTGGAAAGATTCTTTAGTTTTTCAACAAGGAATACTCATCCAAAGAGCTCATCTTGGTTTTCTGCTTTCTGCTTATCACCACTGAATGATCTCTTCATGTCACAATTAAAAATCTACCTCTCTCACTTAAAACCAGGCTTCCAACCACATAAGAATTTAAAAATATGTTATTGGTACTTTTTATGAGTTTAGAAATTTGATCATGGCAATCTCTTTTGGCCTGTTTTACTAATCTTATGCAAATAACCTGAAAAAGATTCTTAATCCTCCTCTATTTCCCTTAGGTGGACATAATCTCTACTTTCTGAAAAATACAATTTCTTGTTTTAGTAATTGCTTTTAGCCTATTGCATAGACCTTTTAACGCGTTGTGTGTGTTCACTTTGAGTATCTAGACAATGCCTTGGGTACCTGTAAACATTATATTCTTATCCTGGTCCTTATTAATTAATTAGATTTTTGAGATATTTCCCATTTTTAAAACTTCAATACTCCTTACAGGAATTATGTTACCCATTTTGTCTTTCATTCAGTACAATCCTGCTTCTAGTTATGTTCACTTTATTTTAATATAATTCTAAGTAATACCGAAAGAACATGCTCATTTTGTATTGCTGCCATTGTGGATCAGCTGAACCACTTTCACATGGGCATTCAACCAGTATAACTTGCATCCTTTCAGTCATCTCAGGTAAGTAAGGTTGCACGTAGATTTTTGGGTACTTTTCAAGAAGGATTTTCATGGAGACAGAACTCTGCCAGACCTATTGGTTACTCTCAGCCTCTGTCAAGCACCTGCTTCCATTGAGGTGTAAGGCAGGAGTTTCTGCCTTACGTAAGGCAGGAAACTGCTGAGTTTCAACATTGTGTAAGTGTGGGTTAGATGAGTTGACAGTGAGGGGGACAGAGAACTGGCTGAATGGCAGAGCTCACAGGGTTGTGATCAGCAGTTCCAAATCTAGTCAGAGGCCTATCATCATCCCCCAGGGGTCAGTACAAGGTCCAGTCTTGTTCAAATTATTAATGAATGACATGGATGAATGCACAAGAGTGTACCCTCCACAAGTTTACTGATAACACAAGACTGGGAGGAGTGACTGATATACAGAAGGCTGTGCTGCCTTCTGTATATGTCGGGAGACCTGGACAGGCTGAAGAGTTTGGCAGAGAGGAACCTGATGAAGTTCAATAAAAGCAATTGTAGGGTCCTACATCTAAGTGGAATAACCCTTGGCACCAGTACAGATTAAGGGTTGACCTGCTGGAAAGCAGCTCTGCAGAGAAGAACCTGGGAGTCCTGGTGGCCAACAAGCTGTCCATGAGCCAGCAGTGTGCCCTGGTGGCCAAGAAGGCCAATGGTATTCTGGGGTGCATTAGGAAGAGCATTGTTGAGGGAGGTGATTCTGTCCCTCCGCTCAGCCCTGGAGAGCTGTGTCCAGTGTTGGGATCCTCAGCACATGAGAGACATGGAGCTCCTGGGGTGGGTCCAGCAGAGGGAACAAAGATGATTAAGGGACTGGAGCACCTTTCTTCTTAGGAAAGGCTGAAGGAGCTGGACCTCTTTAGCCTGAAGAAGACATGACTGAGAGGGATCTTAGCAATGCATACAAATATCTTAAGGGGAGGTGTCAAAAGGATGGTGATCATTCCTTTTCAGTGGCACCCAGCAATAGGACAAGGGGCAACAGGCACAAACAGAAACACAAGAAGTTCCGTCTGAATATGAGGTAAAAGATTTTTACTTTGAGGGTGACCAAACACTGGAACAGACTGCCCAGAAAGGTAGTGGTCTGTCCTCTGGAGATATTCAAAACCCACCTGAACACAATTCTGTGCAACCTGCTAGAGGTGAACCTGCTTGAGCAAGGAGGTTGAACTAGATGAACTCCAGGGGTCCCTTCCAACCCCAACTGTTCTGTGATTCTTCTGCAAGCAAATGACATTTTTATTGGAAATGAATAAAACCTCAAGCTCACTGGGTGACAAATTGTCAGTAAAAGGTCAGTATTCTCTATTTTGGCACAAATAGAGATCATCTCCCCCAGTGACAGCAGTCTCTCTGCATGCATCTGCTAACTGGGCAGGAAAGTTTGGTGTGGATTCTCATACTCCGTTTTAGGGATGAAACAAACTCCTACAAAAAAGAAAATTTAGTTCTTGGGCCCTAGAGTGAATGACAATTTGCCAGACAGTTTATATGAGAACAGTAGTGTGATAGTGTCCAGAAACTGAGAAAAAATAGGGTCCAGAAAACAAACCTTGTTTATAGAACATTCACAACATGGAAATACCTGAAGTAGCACTTTGTGTGATCAAACTTTTATTGAAAGAATAGAAAAAAAATTAGTCTAGGATATACCTGTGTGGAAAATAGTTTTCTTATGCCTTTTCTAGAATGAGAAAGGCCTGGAATTAGATAAGGATGTCCATTGCAGGATAGTTGATATTTATTTAATAGACAATTCAGATACCAACAATATAAAGGTATTATAGGGCTTAGAGAATTCTGCAGTCTTCTCTAGGACTGCAAAATTCTCTGAGTGGCAGAATGACTGGTGGACAATTTGTCCAGTCTGGTTCATGCTACAAGACCAAGCAGTGACTGGCCCCAATACAGGAAAGCAATTTCAGATCCTTAGGAGTGGCACTGCAGTTACAGCAGTACTGGGACATTTCCGTATTTAGCTCAACACCTTTTTGATAGTTCTTGGTGACTGGGAATCACAATTTCCTTGGTAGGCTGGCAGCATGAGTTCTGTTGAGAAAAGTGTGACATTGGCATAAGTTCTACGCAAACTTCCTAGGCAGAAGTGGCCTCTGAAAGTAAGACAAAACGCACAACTAATGCATTGATCCAGGTGCTTGGCCAGGTAATTAGTTGCTGGTTTACAGACAATCTGTTTGCAAAAGAAATGACCTCACTTGCCTTGAACTTTGTCAGAGATTAATCCCTGTTTAGGATCACTTTATACCTTTTGCAGCTCCATTTCAAGAGTTTGGTGATGCATTAGATCTTATGTGGCCCATTTCTCTCTGCCAGGAGGAAATCTTGGATTCCTTTACTTATTCTCACAAAATATAATTGTAATGATAATATCTCACCAGAGACTATAACAATTTACTAGCTATTCTCCTGGAAGAACGGAAATTGTTGATCTTATCAAAGGACATGTTGAAACTTATAAGATGATAGCCCAGAGAATTTTTTCAGTTCACTGTTAGAGGGGCTGGAAGATAACAATGTCTTTACCTCCTCTAAAGGAAGCAAAAGTCTTGCACATCAGGAAAGAACCTGCTGCATTCATCACCATGTGATCTGTGCCACAGGGATTACCTTCCCTGTGCAATAAACATGAAGTAGTTATTTCTTATTGATACAGTTAAGAAAGAGCAGTATTGAGAATAATCAAGGTCTGCAATACAAAGGACATTATTCATCTAAGACAACTGTGAGAAAAAAATCCTGGCCCATCCCCAACCCAAAAAGCTACTCGTCTGATATTACATTGGAATATGTGAGGTTATAAATTGTAGTCACCAATTTGTCAGATAAAAGTGAATTGCATAAAATGAATTGGAATGGACTGGAGATATGCAGTAGAGAATTGTCTTGCTATTGGGAAAACAGTTTACAGCTTGCATAGCTGAGACACCAGCCCTTAATTTGTCACTGCTGGATGCTGCCAGAGGCAAGATCATGGGAGAAGTTTGCACTCCAGCAAGTCTCTGCTCTACGTGAGCAATGGTAGTGTTGAGGATAAAGTCTTGCAGATCTAATCTTGATAATATCACAGAAATAGAGACAGATAAAATTAGTTTGATTTCCTAATTTGTGACAGGTATTTAGCATCTGAAGATCCAGGTAGTTAATCCACACACATTTTTAATATACCTCTTTTAACATTTTGAGCAAGTGAAGACTAAATATTCCCTTTTCAAAACATTGATAGCATTCTGGACATTTATTTTTGTTTCATCCATTGCTTGTTAAAGCCACCGATTATTCTCACGATTATTCTGCTATGCTTCTGTTCAAGAAGGATAATGAATTAAAAATACAAGAAAGAAAAATTAAAAATAAGAGAGAAAATATGAAAGAAGGAAAATTCTCTCTTTATTCAGTTATGACTCCTTACATACAGCTGCTACATACAACTCCTGACATACAACTATCTCATCCTAAGGGTAGCTTTCTATATGAGAGCGCTAAGAAAATAAAATAATTTCCTTGATCATAAATCATATGTTCCTTTGATTCCAAGTGTTTTCAAAGAAACAAACCAAAATGAAATCTATAAGCAATGCAATTTCAAAATGAAAAGTCAATGTGCTTTTATTAAAAATATACTCAAAAGCAAATAAATATTTCTTTCGTTGTTGTTTTTGTTGTCTGGAACTCAATCTTGTATATTTTTATAAAAACAAAGTGAATTCTAGAAACTCTTTAAATTTGCTCATTCAATATCACTTCTGCTCATCCTGGTCAAGACATACCCTGAACAGTGATATACTGAAATTTGACATAAACTGTTATAAAATTTTCATTTATGCTCTGTGATGCAGATAAAATTCTGTGCCTTCTCAGCATTTCCATATAATCAACTATTAGATATAAAATTTTATTTTAGTTTAGAACACTTATTCTCTTATAAATCATTCTGTGAAATTTCAGTCCAGATCCCATATTAAAAACTGTCTATTTTCTTTTATTCTGCTTATTGCTAGGAAACCTCAAGCTTCAGCAGTGTTGGGTGCCCCCATTTCTGAGGTCAAAGAAGTACCAATATGTCTCTTATTACTGCTTTTCTATCTGTATAGGTTATTATTATTAGATTGTACAGATCTAGGTAGCTTGTCTTCAAAACCAAGCCTAAAGGTCGGCAGTGTTTCAAATGGGCCAATTGCTTTGGGCACCACAGTCACAGGACTATGCTTTTAGTATTCATAAGATTTGGGAATTTTAGGAGATTCCTGAATTAGTCTTTACAGCATTTAATGGCCCCACAGTTACTGTTTAATGAGACAAAAATAATTGTATGAATTTATGCTTAATTAAGTCTACATACTCTCAAAACAAATCCCATCCAATTGATTTCAGACACTTGGTGACGTTTTGATAAACCAGGAGCCCTGTTTCAGAATAATGAGAGACAACGGTCTGCACAAGCTGCTTACAGTGAGATGTCTAAAACCATTACATTCACTCAGAAACATGAGCATGAAACAGGATCCTAGTTAAAATAGTAACCACTGCTTTTTCAATCAGCATTTTCTTCTTAGCGTGGTTATGCTGGTCACTACACTACAGTATAGAGATAACCAAACCATGCTGGAATTTACTGGGGTACACAGAAATTTACTAATAGAATTAAAACTCTGGAAGGAAGAGTGCACAGCTCTAAAATGAGACTAAATCAGTATTGATTTGCTATTTTAGACAGATTACTTTTTCTGCTCAGGTTTATTTGCTTCTCACTTGTTAAGACACGCCCATGTTGTTTTTGATGGCAGGAAAGACAAACGAAAATGTGTCTGAGTACTAAAATAAACATCATAATTAAATAGGAAGGCTTAGCAGATACTTGTGTTTGTGCAGAAGCCTGAAAGTACACTTTCTTCTTTTCGTCTCTATCTCAGGAACAAAAGAATGTCGCTCTAAGAGTATAAATTCACTCTATTCTGTGTTGCAGTGAGGCTTAATCAGCACTTACCCTCTACAATTTAGTCTGGAAAAAATCAGGGTTATCAAAATTACTTTCACCATAGTCAAGTCTCACTATTTCAGATGAGCAGGAATTAGACTCAGTTCTTCCACTCAAGGATAGTTTCCTATATAATACATACAAGCTATATTTTTTCATTCTTTATATTCATGGTTTATTTCATGTTTCAATTATATTAATTTTGTTGTTTCACATTGGATATATATTATTATTAGTACTTATATATTTATGGACATTTCAGCTGTCTTAGATGTTCCTTCAAGCCGCATAATCTACAATCTCATATCTTCTTTCAATTAATTTTAAATTTATTTTAGAGAATTTAGGTTATAATCTGTGTGAAATCCTGTTAGATATTCCACAACAGATGATAGCTTTTCCATGTTTGATAAACAAATCTAATGTTTACATGCATTTTGCTTGATATTATTCTATTAGTATATGATTTAGTTCTAAGTCAGAGTCTTACAAATCTCTATTAGATTTATATATTACCATATATTACAATTTTTGCCAGCCCTGTTTATACTACTAAGCTTTACAAGGGCTTATTGATCAAAATTGGTCTTGATTGGCATGATCATGTGCCGCATGCCTCCCACATAATTTTTTCCACTGTTTTATCTGTTGTGACTCTTATTCTAATAGGATTCTACACAACAGGAATGGGGAAAAGGTATGATCCTATGTTTTCACAGCTGAAAAACAGTAAGTCTGACTTCTCTCTATGGCAAATATATTCTGAGGTCCTACATTTACTGATTACATGACATAGGCAAGAAAGACTGGTGAAATATCTTGGAATTAACTCAAATTTTCTCTGTTATAAACCAATTTATCATCAGTGACACTAATATTAATTGAAATTAAAATAAGCACAAATTTAATAAATCGTTAAACATACACAAAGCTTTGCTTTCTTTGAAAGAGAAGGGGATACTCTTGTAACTTATTACTGAACAAATGAAATACAAATCACCAATTGAAACTAGTGAATCAGGTTTGCAATAAAGTGTAAATTTGCATTACCAAGGCACTGAATCTCTATTTAATAATAAAGAATGAAATAGACTAAATCACGTGCCTTCTTAAATGCTCCTGTGTTTAATTTTCCTTATTATTTAGAAATTTGTTTCCTGGTTTCCATGGTAGCTGACATACAAGGGCACAGGGCCCATGTGAATTTGCTTGTACACTGTCCTCTGACTCTTTCCTCATATCTTTCCAGCCAGTGGTACTAGAATGGGTTGGGAAATTCAGTGTTGAGAGGAATCAGCCTCATATCATTTACACAGGTGGACACTGAAGATGTAAAGTTATGGGTCTGCTTCTTACTCAGGGTAAGGATACCTGAACTGAGGAGCCAGGTTATGTTAAATCCCAGGCAGAGCTCTTCCTAACCAATTGCCCCAATACAATCTTCTATAGTGATTACTGAAAAGTGTGGGATTTTTTTCTTCATGGTTCCTAGGGTTCAAAGAAATATTTTTCTTCTCACCAACTTTTAGAATGTTTGCGTGGGGAGAATGTGCATATAGCTTATTAATTATGGCGTATCTAGAGTAATTCCTATCCAGAAGAGTAGACATTGAAATAAAGGCAGAAAGCTGTGTCATGTAATGTATCAATGCACAAAAGCATAAGAAGCCAGAATGATGGCAGCTTTTCTCTGTGTTTTTAAATTTTAGCAATCCTATAATTTACTAATCATTCTGAGAGTCTTTTTTTATTTGATAAATACTTTGATATCTGCTCTCCTGACTGCCAAATGGATAATATGGAGGATGGAGAGGATTTGGGAAGTTGCTTTTGACTGAAAAATATAAAATCGATAAATGGGAATAGTTTCAGCAAAATAATTTTTTTCAAGTAGAAATGACATTTTCCAAGGAGATAGAATAGTGGAATGATCCACTGGTGAATCAGGGGATACTAGCATGTTTTAAAAAGTGTGAAACACCTGCAAGTTCATATCACAGTTAGACTGTGCTTTTTCCTTGGCTCTCAAGAACTTGCAAAAGTACTCCTCGTTTCCCATAAGATCAAATATTTTATAAAGTAAGATATGCACAAACCATTATTTGCTCATGTCCACTCCCAATGGAGAGTGAGATAACCAAGGAAAAGAGGAAGGAAAAGGCAGGGAAGACATTAGTGTTGAAGGTCCAGTTGAATGGGCATTTGAACGACCTGGTGTAGTGAAAGGTGTCCGTGACCATGGCAAGGGATATGGAACAAGAAGATCATTTAAATTTCTTTTCCATCACATACAATTCTGTGACTCTGAGATAACCTGTATACTACAGAGCACCCATCGTGGCAATTTTTAAACACTGATTTATTCACTACGTTACATGTATATGAAACAGAAAGACCAAGGTATGAGTTAGCAAAGAAAACAATCCCAACTCAGCTGTTTGTATGAGTCCCATGATCTCAGTGATGGGCCAGGTTTTTAGTTCTGAATGCTGAAGTTTGGCATGATGACCCTGATGACATTGCCGCTCTTTACTCGGGTACAGCTTATTGCTCCTTGACTTTTAACAAACTGAGAGAAAACTAATAGTCTGAACAATTTGGAGCTGCAGTTTGTTAGCTCTTCAAGGTTGCAAGAGCTCGTTGAGAGACAGACAGTCTCTGCAAAGCACGGGCACTTCATGGGGAAAAACAACACAACTACGTCTGCCTGAATTAGCGAAAGGGACGTCTGGAGGTCTTTCATCTCATTCTTGTTCAATTAATAGCTAGACATAATCCAGACATTAATGAGGGATGCAACTGGAATTGCAAAGAAGTAACATAATGAGTCCCTGAATTTAATCATTCACAAAATTACATAGAAATGATGTTCTCTCTTATTTTAAATAAGTCTATTTTGTTTGGGCTTTTTCTAACTGGACTTTTATATAGACTCTAAGTTTTGCCATGTGGAAATACATCTTAAGAAATTCCCTTCCTGCCTCTCACATTCATAGAATCATAAAATTGTAGCATATCCTCAGCTGGAAGGGACCCATCAGGATCACCAAGTCCAGCTCCCATCCCTGCACAGGACCATCCGCAAGAGTCACACCCTGTGCCTGAGAGCATAGTACAAATGGTCCCTGAACTCTGTCAGGCTGGTGCTGTGACCACTTCCCTGGGGAGTGTGTTCCAGTGCTCAGCCATCTTCTGAGTGAAGAACCTTCACTAATACCGGTCTAAATCTCCCTGACACTTCAGGCCATTCCCTCGGGTCCTGTCACTGGTCACCACAGAGAAGAGATCAGTGCCTGTCCCTCCTCTCCCCCTCACAAGGAAGTTCTAAACAGCTATGAGGTCTCCCCTCAGTCTCCTCTTGATCAGGCTGAACCAATCAAGTGACCTCAGCTGTTTCTGGGGTCTTCCAGGTGTTCATTAGGTTTAACAGTCATTTCATGCTATAATACAATTGTGTAAAATCTGTTGCTTCCCTTTATGATAGATTTCTCTGGGCTTTTTTAAGGTCAATATGATGAAACTGCTGAAGATGAAGGGTACCTTTAAAAAATATGACACGTCAGACTTTTAACCAAAATTTCATCTGCTAATATTTTGCTAATTGCAATCTGAAATTGAATTGCTGATTCTTTTGGAAATTGTTACTTGGTTTATCAATGTCAATTGGTAAATGTCTACTTATAGTTGTGTGATCAAAATGTGTGTTTGAAAATATTTCAGTGACTCCTAACCTCACAAAATGGTGTCATTTTACCCCTGTAATACACAGTTTACCCCACTACCAGAATAAAATAATGAGGCAGCTTCTATTCAGAATAAGCATACAAAAACTAATGACTATAAAATCTTAATTTTCTGAAGCAGGCAAACAAAAATCAGCAATCCCTCCTCCTTCTTATATTACAGTCTCCATTTTCTTGTGTGGCAGTAATTAATTTTACGTTTGCAAATATATCGTATTTACTGTAATCCACCCCTTTGGGGATCTCAAAATGCCACTTTATGAAATTATTGTCACAATAATTGGATGTCTTTGACACTAAAAGCATCAGCTTATGACAGAGATCCCTGGTAAAGAAGCCAGTACAATCATGGTGTATGAGATGGGCAGTATCTCTGTAAGCCAGGCTCATCCAGAGGGGCAGACTGGTGGGCTTGTAACAACCTCAATGCAGAAAACCTTTAGATCTCAGAACATGAATGGATGGCAACCAGTCTTACTTTCTAACCAACAAAACCAAAAGAGCAGAAGGAAAAATTGGTCAGAAAACTTTAAAATAATAAAACCTAGATATTTGAAAATGTCTAAAAGAGCGAAGTAATTTAACAAGAAGATATATCTTTACTTCAAAGAAACCCTTTCTGCTCAAATGTTCTCTTACTTTGTTAATTCTGTTAATTTTTCTGTCACTTTTCCTAAAAAATAAAAGTGTCTCTAATTTTGTTACAAAAATGTGAAGTTTTAACAGATTGCCAGCTATAAAAACCAAACTGAGGAAGTGAAGCTGGAAATATCTGTTTCTTGAAAAGTTATATTTTTCCCTCTATGTGCTTCTCATGTGTTACCTGTTAAAATAGTTGACTAAAAATAAATTTTGAAAATTAATCATTCTGTAAGTATATGATAATTGTATTAATAGCAGAATGTCTTATATAATTAAAATATTTATTATGTCAGGACTCTGAGGACAGAAATTTTATCAGATTGTCATTTTTAAGCTTGTATCAGAGCATTTATCCTTACTTGGAAGAAAATGGTTTATTTTTATCATTTTATTTTAGGGAAATAAAAGTGATATATTGAAAGAAAAAGCCGAGTAGCTTTTCAAACTGATTCTTTTTCTTGGAGTACTGTTATTTTCTAATCCTCTTTTTGAAAAAAATTCGGTATAGTTTTTAATTTAGTAAGAACTTTACCATTACAGTGAACAAGTAATTAAAATGGAGATTTTAACGAAAGTATTCAGAAACCAATAGAAAAATAAAAAAATCTGTCTGAATGAAATATTTTGATTGACCTGGATGTTTATGACTATGAAGGGGAGGGGGACGTTAATGAATTTAAACACAAAATAAGTATTTTTTCCAAATTTCATGAGAAATCCCAGCCTTCATTTTAAGAAGGTTATTTAGGATTATCTGGAATTTTCTTGTAATTGCTGCAAACCTATTAAAATTTGAACTAGTCAATTACAGTTTTACAGCTTCATGGTAAATCCTGGTCCTGGTGCGATGTAAAGGAACTAAAACCTTTATCAATTTCCTTCATTTCAAAGGCAACAGGAATGCGAATGAGGAATGGAGGAATAAGGGCTGCTACCACAATTCTTCCAAATCAATAAAGTCCAAAGAGCACAAAAGGAGACAGATCTAAACAGATGCAGCATTCCTCATATTTTAGGCACATGGTCCAGGAGTTGATTTAAGCTTAGTATGCACAGGTTCAGTTACAGACTGGGATGTACAAAGAGAAGGGAAGCCACTGTTCTGCCAGGTTAATTCCAGTTAATTCCTCCCAGCAGTGTGTTTGCTCTGACACAATAAATTTCAAATCCTTTTGAATTTGCTTACTACACTGGCAACTTTGCCACCAGCTCCCAGTATACTGAGAAGCCAGATGGTCTGAAATGAGCCTAATAATGCACAGAGTTAATGGTAAAATGGGTTCCTGGCGATTTGTGATTCAGGAGTGATAATCAGCACAGTGTGGGTTGATAGGCACTCAGCTTAAGGATAGGACAGATAGGGGAAAAAATACACCATTAGCAGGGCTGGACAGGCACTACTTCAGTCCCTAGGCTGAGGAAATGAAGCCCAGCAGCAGCAGCAGAAGGCACATAGGCAGAGCTCCCACTAACACCACCTCAGACACAGCTGGCTGGATCATGAGCTTGGGAGAAAGAGCATGGGGTGCGAGCCACAGGTGCTGCGATGTTTCCTGCCTTCTGACTTGCTGCCTTCCTTTTAGAACTGCCCAGCACCCTGGCTGAGCCCAGAGTGGTGGCTGGATAGAGCTGAGAGCTGGTGCAGGTGGTTTCACAGGAAAATGGTCTGTGAAATGAGAGGCTTGTAAAGGATGCTTCTGCCGCATCTGCTTGTGTGTCACATTTTGGAAGGTTCTCAAGAGCTGCGGTGAGAGTTTGTCTGTGTGGAGATCAAATGGCTTGATCCCACCAATGTAGAGGTCAAAAATAAGCAGATAACAGAATGCATGTCCTGTGTTCCTGAATACTGTGGAAATACAGTCTTTTATTTGGGAATTCATTATATATTAATGTCATTTTTTTGCTTCTGTCCAAAAGTTTGATTTTATAGAACCAAAATACTTATTCTCATGCACTGGGGAATAAAATGTGCAGAATAGTTCTTACTCCATCCTGCAGCAGGGATTGGCTAATCTTTCACAGTAGTTCAGAGTTTCTTGATGCCACTAAGTTGCTTTCTTCGGGCTGTATATGTAAAAATTCTGATAATGTCTGTACAATCATTGAATGACCGAGGTCTGGACATTGGGAGTATCAACCACAGTGAATTTTTATTCAAGCTTCACGTTTATTAACTCTTAAGCCCATTCAGACAGCCCAAAATATCCTTCTGTGAATAACCCATTTTTCACCCCTTTCTATCACAAACATAAATCTGTCAGGTGGCGTGAATACAAGTGGAGAATTTTCTGGATGCATCTTGCTGCTGAATGCAACTTCATTGGTGGTTTATTGTTTGCCTATGATGATTCTAGGGCTTAGAGGGGGCAACCAGAGTAGAAATGGAAGGTATTTTCCTGCTGTTAATTTATTGCCTGTGAGAAAAGACTGAAAGTAGCTATTGGCCAGTCTGACTTTCACATGAGTAAAGATAATCGAGAGATATTATTACTCTTGTTTTGAGCATTACCTGTATTTTATATTCACATGACTCTTAGGGGATGCCAGGGCTCTGGGGTTAAGTCCTGATCTAGTATTTCCTGAGCAGAACCCAAAACTTAGGTTATAAGTCTTTTACCTCTGAAAAAAAGGTGCTTTGAGGCACCAATTTAGAGTGCCAGAATTGGCTGAATTGTTGGCTAGAAAAGGTACATCATTCTGTACACTATTTTCACTCTGAACTAGCTCTGACTGTGCACTCTACAAATTATCCAGTCATATTCTGGTGATATTTTCCATGAAGCCATTTGGTAGTTCCATTGTTGGGAATTTTTATTCTAGTTTTCAGAAACAAGTGAATTGTTACCTATTCTAGGAAATACTCACTCTCCGATGTGCCAACTTCCTAAAATAAAGATTTCTCATTCTACCCATGTGCTTTGGGCAAATTTATGTTGCTCTTTTGTGTTTTGAAAACTTTTAAATGATGTTAATCAGAGCTTATATGATCTCAAAAAAAATACATCTCTTCTATGATACAGCACCTATCTATGATGAAGGATAAAAATAGAAAAAAAATTTGTGTGAGTTTTTTAGCACCAGGAATACCATTCAAAACATAAAATACTTCTTTTTAATAGAAGAAAATAATGGAATACGTTTGGGAGAAATACAGGTAGAATAGAATAGTTTGGAGGTCTCGGAACAATTTGATCCAATGAAGGACCAAGTGCAAGGCTAGGGCCATTGTCAAGGTGTGAAAAAATATCTACTGATTTTCCATTGTTGCAAGTTTTGTTCACGGCCTCTCACACTTTCATGATTAGTGTCAAAAAAATTTCTCTGAAATTTGTCTGTAGCCCAACGCAAAATGGTAAGAAGATCCCCTCTTAGACTTCTCTTAAAAGTGTAAACCAGAGTAGTTTCTGTGTCTCCTTGTACACCATATGTGTCCCATCTCGGTGGCCTTCCTTTAGATTTGCTCTAGTACTAGGAAGGCCAAAACCAGACACAAGGTTCCAGGTGAATCTGTACAGATACTGAATGGAACTGACTAACAGCTTCCCTTGAGCTGCTGCCTAAAATTTCTTTAATAAATCCAATATGAAGTTAACTTTCTTTATTGAAAGGTTACTCCTCTGACTCAGCTTGCTGTTCATGAGTATCTTAGATGCTTTTCTGCAAAATTGTTTTCCATTTTGCAAACGCCTTGCCTGTTCTGCTACAGGGGATTTTTCTCTCCCAGGTGCCTTTGTTCTACATTTTCCTTGTTGAACTTCATAAAGTTCCTGTCAGACCAGTTCTATATCCTATTAAGACCTTTCTGAAAAGCAGATCTCTCTTATGACATATCAAACTCTGCCTCTAAGTCAGTATTGCTTTCCAAGGATGCTTTCCAAGGATGCATTCCAACTTGTCTGTGTGTACTTTTGTGGTTTTGTGTGTGTAGGAATGATTATCAGCACCCACAAAACATGATACATTTAGTGAATCAGTGTCTCAAGTAATAACAGTTCTATAGCCACCATTTAATTTTTTTTTTGAAGAGTCACTTGGAATGATTGACCTCATCTTCATGTTCTGTTCCCTGCTTCAAAACTCCTCTGATTTGTGGATGTTCTCTCTGACTGCTTGCTGCAAGAACACCAAATGGCTTGCCTACTGCAGGAAAAAAAAAAAAAAAAGAAGAAGATAGGACCTCTGAGGAGACACCAAAGGCAAGGAACACAGCTTCTGGAAAAATTAAAGACTGACAGCAGATCAACCCAGGTAAAGTTGTTACTTCAGTAAATTGATGGTATCTCCCTACATCTATGAACTGAGTAATCAGACTTAGACAATTTTGCTACATATCACATCTCATTTTGAAAGTTCAGCCTTTTTTTTAATTTTTTTTTTTTTTATTTTTTTTTTTTTTTTTTTTTTTTTACATTTTATGCGCTTGCATTACATGTTATTTTATTAAGTGCTCTGATTGCCAGAGTATAAGTCTTGCTGCCTAAATTACCTCTTAGGAACTTTGATATTACTCTGTTTTGGTCTGATCTCCCTGAAACCCAATGTCTGTCTGTCAATGCTGTATTTATAGGAGAGACAGGGGCTGGTTGCTGCTCCCTGGTTACTGTCTGCTTCCTGTAACCAGAGAGAATATAACAGAGGAAATATTCCCAATGCTGCTTCAGTTATTTGCATTCGGGGACACTGACAGTTCAGAGGAGAGAGTATCTGAAGCTATGCCTCTGTGATTAGAACTACTGTGTCTGAATCACTGTAATGAGAGTAAAACTGTTAAAAACTAAATTTGAACAGGTTCAACAGTGTGAAATCACACCATCTCTCAGTATTTTAAATTTTTGTTTAAAATACAATTCTGAAATGCCGTGCATTCTGAAATGCACTGCTAAGACTTACTCTGAGAGACACCTCAGGATGCTTACTGACATCTGATACCATCATTCAGGACCCCAGTGTCCATAGTACACCGGAAAACAGATGCCTTAAATTAGAGGGAACACGTAGTTCATGTGGTTGAGTAAACTTTGCTGAGGATGCCCACTGAGCAAATGTCACTTCTCTGACCATGAAGTCCTCTGGGTTAGTCAGGTAATTGAGAGACATTATCACTAGGCAAGATTTCGAAATAAGAGAAGACATCTATTTTATTCTGTCTGTGCATTGGAAGCCAATCCAGTAAAACACTGCTAAAAGTTGTGGTTCGTTTTGTGCCACAGTTTGTCACTACAGGTGGATGTTTCCCTGTCAAGGAGTGGAACTGAAGGGAGCCATGTCTCCTGCTTTCTCACTTTGGCCTTACATAAAATGCAAATAAGATACACAAGGGAAGTATAGAGGGTTTCAACCTTTTTCCTATTTCATTACACATCTATTTTATTATATCTGTAAACTAGTAGCTACTTTTTTTGGTCCAAATACTTGATTCAGTTGCTGATACAAAACTCTTGTATTTCTTCAGAACTGGGGTCTGTTTTCAATTTAAAAGACTTACCAGAACTGAACACAAAGTAATGAGATTTCTGGAAAACTAGGAAATGCCTTGCAGTGAGCTGAAGGCTTAAAAAGAATGAAAAGAGGAAGAAAAATGAAGAATTTGTAAAGGAAATTAGCCCTGTGGTTGCTTTAGGACTTTTGCTCCACTGCATGACGTCCATTTTGTGTGATGAGCCTGCAGAAAGGGCACAGGTGGATGGAAGTGGTGTTGCAGTTACCGTGTGGGTGTAATGAGAACTTACCACACTAACAAAGAGCCATGCCAAATGCCTCTGCAATAAGACTTAATGGCAGTGTATCTACATGTCTGACCACACTGATGACTAGAACAAACATATAATTGGGCTGTTTTATGAAGTGGAGGGATATACTCTCCCAGTGAATTCCTGAGCCATCAAATATCATTTACTAGCCTCTCACCCCCAAGTGTTTCCTTTAGTCGCTCCAAAAGTACTCTCCTACTTTTAAGCTTCCTTTTGGTACTATCTACCGTCATAATAAACTCAGCCAGCACTCAGATGCCTGCCCTGGAATGCCAACCCCACCCTATTTACGAGGATGAGCACTGTCTTAATCTCGTTTTCATTGAATATTTTCTTTCCCCTATCTTTCAGCACTTGAGTTTTCTGTGATTCACAGTTCCCCACTGTAAAGGAGTCAAGAGTGGAAATAAGGACATGAGAAAAAAAATGAAGATTAACCTAGAAGTCAAAAAGAGTAAAGTGAAAGGGTTGTGTTCTTGGATTATAAAGAATAATTATGCTAGCAGGATGAAGAGAAGGACTTACATGAAATTCCTGCAGAAATGTCATTATTAGTGACATGAAATTACCAGAACAGGAATCATGATTATGGTGAGTCATACACAGCTCATTTTAACATTTTCCACTTGGAAAACTGAGACTGGTTTAGTTCCACAAAATGCAAAGTTAGGAACAAGAAACATAGATCATAACAATGAAAGAAAAGAGAAACTGGAAAATAGCGATTGTGATGAGGATTCTGGGTTCATAAAGGACAAGCCACTTAATCTTCAGATTAAAAAAAAAAGAAAAATTATTCTTTTCTACAAAAACAAGAAAGTTTTGATCAAAAGTATGCATGACTTGTGCTTATTGTGCTGATGAGATTAATTCTGCAATGGTGC
This sequence comes from Callaeas wilsoni, assembly GCA_013398955.1. Lineage (NCBI taxonomy): Eukaryota > Metazoa > Chordata > Aves > Passeriformes > Callaeidae > Callaeas > Callaeas wilsoni. Next base: position 124,877 of record VWPU01010306.1, read on the forward strand.
ATTCAGCGTGGATGCCCATATTTTTAAAAAGTCATTGAAAAGAAGAGCAGAAGAAATGGCTTAAAAAATTGTTACACAGAATATTAATGATTTTTATCTAGATTGTCAAAGAGAAGACTAATGAGACAAAATTACAGTTTACTTCTTTCTTCACAGGGAGAAATTATAAAGTCCTTAAAGGCAGTTCATTCTGGCAAGGAACATATAGTTGGAATTTGAAGCCAAATGAATTTGAATATGAATAAAAGTTGATGGTTCAAAAGATGAACTCTCCATCTTCATTGATAGCTGTCCGTGAAGCAAAGCTTTTCTACAATATGTCCTTTCTACTTTATTGTCCATTTAAACCTCTTTTTCCCAGGCAATACTAATCTGAGCATAGCACTGACATACTTTTTTTTCTTTTAATGTATTTATGTATTTTTAAGGGAGGAACTCTTAGCCTTACCATAAGATTTATAATGCCCAGAATGCAACATGGTTACTGGATGATTACTGCATGAAAATGTGTACACTTATGTGTGTACACATTAAATAATATTAAAATTAAATGTGTCATTTATTTTTAAACATTTTGGGAAACACTGGAGAGTGAAAGATTGTATGAGTTTATTGATCCCTTCCACTTCTATTTCCCAGAAAGAGCCTACATCAAGTTTTTAAATCATAGTTGGAAAATGGTTCTGGAGACCTCAGTCATGACTTTCCCTGTGATGGACTTCTCCATTCCAAATTTATTAGCCACTGACTGCAGGAGCTGGGAGTTAAAAGGATTCAGGATTCACAGGAGAATGGACATGCTCTTGCACAAAAGTATAGACTTGTCCAGTTTCACCCAACAGGAGTTACACCAGTATAACTAACCCATGACAGATGGTTCTGTTCATTCTATTCAACATCCAAAAGAATTTCTCACACTGCTGGCTCCCTCATGGTTAAGGTGAAGTGGTCCCACCACTCTGACATCATCTGTCTGGCCCAGGATTTCTAGCTGATAATAGCTGGAAGAGTCACATTATCAAGGACTTTAAGAAATTCCTTGATTACATTCACTTTCTCAGACAAATGTATATCCAGAATGGCTATATTCAATTCACCAGAGACAACATCCTACAGCTGCTGCTGCAGCCATACAACGAAGTCTGCAGTTTCTGTGTGCTGTACAGTGCCTTTGTTAAGTCAAGGGGGTTTCTGGGCAGCAGGCTACATTGGTCCTGTACAAATGAGCAAGACTTGAAACAAAATATATATGTGTGAACCCCGAAATGGAAGGTGGTGTCTGTGTCAGTGACATACCACGGTCCTCTGTATGAAAGCAAAGAGCTTCCCTGAAGCATTCATACATTTGCACATGAATACACACAGTATGTATGAACTGTGGCACAAACCCCTATTATTTTAGAGTTAGATATTAATAATAAATTCAATTTTTTTTGTGTTTCTGCATGATCTGGATGCCAGATTCCAGTGGCTTCTTTCAGCCTCTTTCACCTTCTTTTAGCCTACCTTCTTTAGAAATGTACAAATGGTTTCGAAAGACAACAGTGATGTTCTTTCACTCTCCACATTCCATTACATCTGTTCTGTGATGATTCTATTATTCTCAGTGAGGACAAGACAGCAACAAATGCTGGAAAGAGTAAGCCCAAGCAGAATTTTAGCATGTGACACTCCCTGGCTTTTCTCAGAGACAGCTTCCCTCACAGTAGTGTGACATTGAACCACCCTCAGTTTTAGGCCCTTCCATGCCAGGAAAATCATAGAACAATAGAATGGTTTGGACTTTAAGGGGCTTTAAAGATCATCTAGTTCCAACCCCCTGACATGATCAGGGGACTTTCCACTATAACAGGTTGCTCAAAGCCCCATCCAACCTGGCCTTAAACAATTCCAGGGATTGGGCATTCATAAGTTCTCTGGGCAACTTGCTCCAGTGCTTCACCATCCCCACTGTAAAGAATTTCTTCCCAATTTTTAATCTAAATCTACCTTCTTTCAGTTTAAAGCCATTTCTCTTTGTCATATCATTACTTGCAAAAAGTCATGTAAAAGTCCCTCTCCAGCTGTCTTGTAGCCCCATTTAGGTACAGGAAGGTGCTGTAAAGTCTCACTGAAGCCTTCTCTTCTCCAGGCTGAGCAATCCCAACTCTCTGGGCCTGTCTTCATAGGAAGTGAGCTTCAGCCCTTGGATCATCTTTGTGGCTCTCTGCTGGACTCACTCCAAGAGAGTCAAACATACAAGATCACAAGTTTAGTACTACCACAATGATCCTGCACTTGGTAACTGAGGCATCCTTGTCATGCTCCAAAGGCACAAGGCTTTCTGGATGAAGCAATATCTTTTGTTTCAGGAAGTAAAATGAACTGGGAAAAAAGATATACTTTTGAGAACCCAAGACTGTATTTCTTTGGGGTTTGTCTGCTTTTGGTTTTATTTAGTTAATAAACTGTAATGGACTGATATTTTAACTCATCAATAGTGCAATGTTATGCACTGTAAAATGCCTATAAACACAGACCTGAGGTAACTGAACCCAGTTCTTCTATTGTTCTTGATTATAAATGAAATTAAAATTGAAGACCACATTCCCCAAACATTTACTTCTAATTTCTTCTGTGAAACTTGAATTAGATATAAAAAATGCTTAGGTGATTATGTGCTATGACTTGATTCTTTCTTAACCTTGTGGGTAGATAAGTAATTTTCTTCATTATTAATTTTTAATTCCAAAATGCTGTGGCTGAACCAGCTGCCTTGAAAAGGAAAATATGTTTTAATGCTTATTTGTTTTAAAGAAGACTTTCATTCTGTAGACACTATTCTGTCATATCAGACTTATGGTTAAGGGTTGCATCTTAAAAGTATCTGAAATACTGAAAATTATTTCTACTTTAAAGTTTAGTCCAATATCAGAACTGGTATGAATGCTGTACCCATTTCTGAGAAGCTCTGCACTGCTCTGAGAATTTAGTAACAGTGTCAATACTACTTTTACATGGTAGGAAGAGGGATAAGTTCTAGAGGCCGTGTGCCGGTTTGGACACAAAGCCAGGAGGAAACAACCCGAGAGGGGCGTCTCTCTCTCTCTCTCCTGCCTGCCAGGCAAGCAGGCCCCAGCAGCACCTCCCCCACGGGTTCGGGAAAATAATTTCTCGAGTGAAAGTGCAAAAAACCTATTTATTTAACAAACAGAGTCCCCTGCTGTCACAGGGCAAAGAAAAGAAATATTGAAACCCCCTCCCCTGTCCCCTAAAAGAGGACTATGGATTTTAGAGTTCTTTCTGTAGGTAAAACCTGCAGTCCTGAGCTGGGCCGGGCCGGCCAGGCAGGGTCCGACGATCCCCTTGGAGGGTCCTGCCGAGCAGGTCCGGAGATGACAGCCGGTCGCAGATGAAAAGCAAGCCAAAAACAGTCCATAAAGGAACAGAAGCCGCTGAGGCAGATCACAGTCCCTTCTCTGCTGAAAGCCGAAGAGACTAGAGAGCAAAAGTCCTCTAACCAACAAATGTTGTCAGAATCGGGAGAGAAAAGAATGCAAAACATTCTAGATGCAAGGTCAAGCTGGCCGCTTTGAAGAGTTCTCTCGGCTTCTCTCTCTCCCCTTTGCAATTTAAAGGTACGCTAGAGATCAAGCAGGTGATGGGGAATACAGTACGGTCATAGAATCACCCCAAGACATTGCCGTTAAAATTCACAGCTGCCCAGGGGAATCTCATTACTGCATTACAGCAAAATAGCTACCAGTCACTGTGTACTTCACCTGCAGCAGAACCCAGGAAATCTCTGGCTACCGCGCAGGAAAGAGGAACCACGTATTTGTGGGAAATGAGGTGGTAGTTCAGAGAGGGCTGGCTCTGGCTTGCAGCTCGAGTGTTTGCCTGTGGTGGCAGAACGAGCGCACCTCCGCAGGCATCTGAGCGCCACTGCTTCCCGGGCTGTACCGCCACTCCGGGATAGGGAGCTGATACGCCTCCTGGGACAGGAGCCACTTGGGGTGCCAGCTGGGACATCACAGCTCAGAAACTGCAGAAATGGTTACTCACATGAAAGGAAGAGAGAAAGCTAAGTGGAGATTTAAGCTGATAAAGGTAATCTTGAAGGGTACAACTGCAGAAGAGAAAATGCAAGAATGTCTGGCTTTTTCAGCCTGTGTACAAAATCAAAATGTGTAAGTGTTCTTTAGAAACAGCCAGGAGGGCAACAAAACACTAGACATACAGTGTTTATGTTTAGAGACACAATATTCTGACAAACACATGTACAATATTCTAGCTTTTAAGAAGGCAAATATTTTCTTCCTGCACTACCTTTTCCAAAATGCATTTGAAGGCATTAATGCCAAATTACTCAATTCTGTTCATAATAGCAACTATATTTGCTATTTTTTTTCCTGTAAAATTCTGAAGTGAACAAAAACCTGAGATATTTTTGGATTTGATTTCATTTTAATTTTTTCTCCTCTTGCCTGAATGTCTACTGATTACTGTACCTGAAAGAATACTGAGTAACTGCAAAGATATTAATGTACAGTCATTATTTCCCCTGTTGCTACATATTTTTTCTATGGTGATGCTTTTTTGAGGATTCTGAATGATTAACTCTACCTGTCTTGCAAAGAAATGAAATGTTGGGAGAAAACCACGTTTTGAAATTGTATATATGTATTTTTAATGGAAATATATTTTATGTTCATACAAAGAATGTGTCACCTGATATATGATTTTCTCTGAAATTAGATTTTACTTTATATTTTAACATATCCAGTAAACTCCTGATATATTCTTATAGAAGTAGGATTATGTATTAAACTTAAGACTTAATAGTAAATGAAGAGATTTGAATAAATTAAAATTTTCTGAGGACTCAGCTGATTTCTGTGTCTATGGATTGGTTTGAGCTCTCAAACATTTAATACTTCTCTTTGAAATGTATTGAAATTAAGATATCATTGAAGAGATAACTTTCATCTCTGCCTCACAATAAGAGAATGTAATAATTCACGTTTCTTGAATGAGTCCTTAGAAAAATAATTGCCATCATTAATTGATCTTTCAGCATTTTTTTAGGAGTGTCCTAGTTTTTAAGAAGCGTTTTATGTTCCTTTCTATCTTTTGATCCTGCCTTTGACAGAAATGGTCCAAATATTCATAGTAAAATGCTGATTTGCATAAAATAAAAGCTTACTAGTGGTTTCAGTGCTGTCAGAAAAAGTGAAAATTAAAATAACAGCTTTTTGAATATTTAAGTGAGTGAGGAGAGGATTCATTAAGCAAAAGAAGTGTCAGATATAAAAGATACAGAAATAGCCCACTGATTTATTTTTATTTAAAAATTCTTGCTCTTTCCAGCATATATGACTTGATGAGGACTATTTACGAGTAACCATACAAAAATAGAAAATGATAAAGAAATTGGAAGTGAAATTTAGAATAGAGATCACAACTATTCCTAATTTTTTACATTGAGAGACTTCTTACATCTGGAATAATGTATGTCAATTACACCTACTGCCTTCCTGGAAAATGCTGGTTAGCAAGGAGAGAGTCTTGTAAATGCAGCCTGACTTTCCAGAAGTTTCATGGATCCTCAAACTGAATCATGAATAGTTATGCTTTTCTGAATGGACTATTCTGTTCAACGGAATAATATACATGCCTCTGTTAGTTCTTCAGTCTTTGTTTTCCTACAGCCCAGTTGTAGCCACTTAAGCAAAGCATTTAAGAGAGACAAATAGCTCATGAAAGGTCTGGGTTGCCTTTCCTGGTGACTGTTTCTCTGTTGTCTTACAGAACTTGTGTTAGTGCCTTAATTCAGAAGGTAACATTCCAAACTTTGCCATTTTTTTATTCCGTAGTTGTGTGGGGTTGTTCTGCCAATAAATTATTTTCAATGATAGTATAATGATGTGAGATCAGGAGTGTAAATTATAATCTTTATGTAGTTAACACTTTGAAGAGTAGTAGTAGCAGTAGTAATATTGGTCTGTAAAGTATTATTTATATGCATGTTAAACTGAGTGTTTTCTATAATATATCATGTTTGAGGGGCAACAATGAAAATAGTGTAATGATCTTGTATATTGTCAAGGCAACATGATGTTTGTCCCCAGGATTTTTCTTTAAATTAGGTTTTAAATCAGTTTATTATTGTCAAAAGGTAGTTTAGAAGGTAAATTTTCATTTAAATTATAACCCTAAGGGCAAACCAAACTGTCTTTCTTTTAAGGGCAAAAATCAATAATACTGTAGTTTAAACAGAAAGTGATATTTTTAGGCCTCCTGAACTTTAAAATAAAATACGTTTACATCCTTTTCATAATATGTCCAAGTGCCATTTTTAAAACTACTGCATCTTGAAATTTAAACAGAATTCATTCATTACCATCTACGATAAGGAAGATTATCTACTGAAAAAAATTTAGAATTATCATGTACTGAGCAAAACGTATTTCATTCTGATGGAAAGAGAACTGAATCTTAGTATTTCAAGGAAGTATTAAGTAATATTTATATTCCATTCCATTTTATTACACTTTGGTTTTGCTAACTACATTATCATGATGCCTAATACATTATATTGACTGCAGCAAAACTGATTTTGTGCATGTCCAATGTAATTCTAAACACTAAAATTCCTCACTTGTTTCTCCGATGGCTCTAGACATATGTTTGGACAGCTGATTTGTCATTCAAATATCATCTTTTATAGAAGGATGTGTTTTAATGAGATGTGAGAATGTCAGAGAACCTAAAGTATTGATATTTGGATCCTCACACAGTTTTCAAATGTCCTTTAGCAAGATAATTGCCTGAATCCCAAACTAGGATTTGAAGACAGATACTTTTGTTTAGAAACATGACCACCAAAGCTTATATTTTTGCTATTTCAGATCAAAAAAATGTAGATAATTTTGCGTTTTCTGACATAGACACCTTTCCTGACTCATGGTTACTGTGGTGAGTTCTTGTTGTAATAAAAACCCAGGTCTTTCTTGTGATGTCTTTGAAGATCCTGTGGATGCAGCAACACTACTCACTAAACAAGGTGAGCAGTGGACATACTTGTTCACTAGTCAAATGCCTCCACAGTGTTTGTTTCCTGTATTGGAATACTGTAAGGACGGCCTTGCTCTTGCTCGTGTGACTGAAGAAGGGTAATAGAGTCAAGAAAGAAACATGGTATAAGCTGAATGAAAACCAGAAACCCTTTCTCTAAGAAAACAGAAGAAATTAGAGACATAAGAAAATACCTGAAATAGATTTAGGCTATAAAACATAGCTGCAAAACGCTCAGGTTTTTCAAGACCTTCACAGAAAAAAGAAATTTGTTTACCAGCATCTAGGATTCTTATTCAATCACAACTTCTTGAGGCAAGTTAGGATAAGACTGTTACAAAACCCCAAGAACTCCTGCTCTTTTATTGGTTTATGTTTTCCTAACATAAACAAAATTGTGACTGGATTTCCTCTTTAAGTCATTTCAGCAGTGCACAAGATAGGAATGTGGTTTCCAGAGCGTCACTGTCCATCAGATCTCTGAACGTCTTCTGTGGACAGGTTTTACCACTCCTGTCTTTCTTGAGAAGGAGGCAAATTCATGTCTGTTGGGTCTGACAGAATGAACTGTCAGAGAACTGACAAGGCCAGTGGCTCCCCAGCAGGAGACCTGAGGGGAAGGGCAGGGACAGTCAAGGCTGGTGGTGCCTCCATGGTCTAAACACCTGTCCTTGTCTACGTGGTCACTCAAACACCTTTTAAGAAGAATATGGATTTTCAAAGAATTATACTTTTACACAGTAAAAAAAAAACACCCAAAAAAACCTTCAGGAGCATCTTCTGTCAATAAACCTGTCCTTGCTTTCTGCATTTTTTACCATATACAGTAACAGCCTACCTTGAAAGGTGAAAAACTTTGACAGCTGCGGTTCCGTTCATGGGAAAAATACTTTAATCTGAATACATAATGGTCTGTCAGATTATTTCAGTTTATTCTGGGACTGAATACACTTGTCTAAGGACCTCTAAAACTTAGTGTGATGAAAAAGGTTTAGGGATTTCTGTACACCAAATACTGTGTTAATCAGAGTTAGCATTACTTTTCTGTTTGAACAACATAGGACGTGTAAGTTGCTATCAGCTTATTTCTTTACAGTTTCTCTTTGAAGGAGTTGAATCTCAGATTGAAAGCTCTTTTTATGTAGATGGCTTACCTGAGCTATAAATTCTGAACTTTGAAGAAGAGCACAGGTTTTTTTTTAAATCAGTCTGTGTTGGTCTTATATCATCCTCTTAACTGCAGCATTCTATTCCCTTTCTCTGTCACATTAAATGAAGTAATCAGCACTCATCTCATCACAAGTACTTTACTGTAATGGAAGAGACTTTCTTCTCTATATTTACATAAGAAGTTCCTGACTCTTCGTGTTCCCAGCAATTTCAGAAGGAACATGTTTAACTTAGCTGAGCCCTAAGTTATATTTATGAATAATATATCAAAGTGTTGCTGGAATATAGTAATTTCCAAAGGCCTGAACACTTTTTGGCAAATTTTCATTCTGTTAACCAAAACCTTCAGATTTTTTTGCAAGGTGATGCTATTTATAAAAGGTTGTCTAAATCAGTCCAACCTAGTTGCACTGTTTGCTTGCCAGATTTCCACGGCTACTTCAACAGCAGTGCTACTTGATTATGTTGCACTTACCCTAATCAAAAGGGTTCAAAGGGGTTGAAATAAATTCAGCTGATTGCTTAAGCTGGATTGTATAGAGTAAGGCTTAAAATAATTTTTTAATGTTCACCCCATTTGCATTGCAGATAGTGTAATTCTGATTATGGAAGGAAAGAAGTTTTGTCATCATTTTGGGTATAAGATATACTGTCTCTCCATCTCTCCTTATAGTGATAATCATATTAACATGTACCATTCACACTATCCTGGTGTAAACATATGTTCCAGTTAAGGCAGCTATCATATACAGATTTCAATAAATTGTTTAGAATAATTCTTTCTGAGAGGTTAGGATAGCTCACTGTCCAATCTAGGCAATAATTTCCTGCAGTTGACATGATATAGTTGACCATTTCATTGCAATTCTTTAATTCCTTGGTAACTGGCAGAATATTGCATAGCAGAGAATATAATTACTATGCTGCTGCATTTTGCAGTAGCAGTAGCATCAAACAGAACATTATGGTATTTATCCACTATTGGCAAATTAAACTGAATATAGACTATTGCTGAGAAATGCTCTCACAACTTCTCTTTTAGCAAGTTATTCAGCAAGCAGATTTGTTTTTCTAAAACAGATTTTTCCTTAAGAAACAAAAGAAAATGTGAAATGCATACATAAATGTTTTGCTTACATCCTAAATGGCTTTTATTTCTTACAGAGAATTTAGTCAAAGTGACTGAGACCTTTACAAATAGAGAACGGGTGATATTTGCAGATATATTTATCTCAGGAGAGCAGAATAGCAGCCCTGAGTTTACCATTGGACAGGCATCCTCAGTGAGGCTTGAAAGAACAGGACATAGAATACCAATGACGCCACTCTCCCTAAATACAAAACGAGTTGTAACCCTTCCCTCACTTCTGTGAAGGACACATTTGTGTCTGAGTTTCTCACATATCAGCCATTCATATCCTACCTTTTTGTGGTACATGACTAGAATTCTGTGAATGCTTTTTGTTGCACATGGGCTGCTCCTATAACATGGATAAAGTAAACCTCTATCACCCAAAGATCAGTTTTCAGGTCTCCACTGAAGAGCTTTCCCCAGACTTTTCAATAAGTCACTTCTCCTGCTCTCTCAGGTTCTTGACACTGGTTTCTGGCCATGACTAGGCAGGTGGCTGTTCCATGCCAGACCAGTTATCATTCCATCAGCAACCTCTGCCTCTGACATGTCCGTATGCTTTCAGATACCGTGATGATCAACAGCATAGAAAAAGCGGATCTACAAGAATTGGTAAAAATTAATTGCTTTCACCTTTCTTTTTGCTGCCACTGTAGTTCACAGTAGACTCAAGTATTCACGCACACAGGTCTGAAAACGATCTTGTTCATATCCTGCAAGATTGCTCATTACACAAAGCAGGTTTTTACCTTACCTTGACTTCTCAAACCCCTTTTCAGTGCACTGTTAGTGGCAAAATCTGCCACTTGAGATAATGAGCCCCTCAGGGAAAAACATCTGATAGTGTTTACTGTCAAAGAACTTAAATAGATTGAGCCTATTTCTTGCCTCAAAGCACAAAGGTGAAGTGATGACATATTACTCAGGAAATGCTCCTCTCCATCAACTAACTGCAGCTATAATCAAACACTCATAAATCATGTCAACAAAGTGCAAATCCAACATTCAGAGTTACATAAGGGCATGTAGATAAACTTCTATTTTAGCACAACAGAACATAAATCTGTAACTATTACAAAGCAAACAAGGAAATCACTTTATTGCTATCCACAGTCCCACCCACAAATCATTCTAATACTGATTCACTCTTTTATCCATAATGCAGACAACTTATTTGACAATATTCTAATATTACGCATCCTCTCTTGTTTTATATATGTAAGTTCTGCTTCAAATTCACTGTGCCTCAAGCTATATGCCTATATGAAATATTGTCTCCAAATCCGACTACAAGATTTTTCAAAATACTGGAATGCTTCAGGTCAGAGAGAATCTCTGGCAATCACAAAGTTCAATCTCCAAACTCAAGGCAAAGCCATCTTAAAAATTATAATTACTTCTGAATTATCATTGGAAAATGGACCTGATGTTTGTCTTTTCTCAGTCTTCATGAATCTTCTTTGGTATACATGGCCTTTTCAAAAAAACATAGAGGACAACCTTCCAGTGACATTGATCAGATTTGACACAGATACATTTGGTTCCATGCCCATTTCTTCAATGTTCTCTTACACTGAAGTTAGTAGTTAGTATTCACCATGGGTAGTTTAGCATTTAAAGATCTCCATACATAATCTTCTTTGCCCAGACCTAAATGTCCACATGCTTCTGCAGAGATTTCTTTGTGTCAGATATCAAAGCTGTTCTTGAAGACAGAAAAATGTGCACAAAAATTTACCTTTTCTCACCATATATGTGGTCTTCTAATAATCTTCAAAAATAATTTGTCATATATAACGTATAAATGGATTCTTATTTTGTATTTGTGGCTGATATACTGTATTTTGAAAATAAGGGAACCAAGTGCAGAATTGTAATGAGTGACATTTTCTCATTTGTAGATTAAAATTGCTAAACGAGACAATTTGCAATGTTTTCAGAATTTGTAGTGGTTCACAGAGATCCTGCCTTTAGCGTAATACTTTCCAGATTTAAGAATATATTATTTAAATGATGTTTTGTTTCCTGTGTTGAGTTCCTGTAAGGATCGCCTTGCTCTTGCAACCAAAGAAGGGTAATAGAGTAAAGAAGGAAGCATGGTATAAGCTGAATGAAAACCAGAAACCTTTTTCCTATGAAAATGGAGGGAACTAGAGGTGTTTGGAAACTTTGATCACAAACTAATTTTCAACTGAAATTTTTAACAGCGTTAGGCTGGACTCTATAACCACTTCTATTGGTGCAGAAGAGATAACTTACAGCACCAAACTATAGCTTGCTGAAATGTTATACAAACATGAATAAATATGCTACTGCTATTAACTTTCCAGTGTTTTGGGGTTTTCTCTTCTATTGCCACATCTTTAATCAGAAGTAATTTCATTCATTCTATATAAAGCTACAGTATTCATTATATGTAGGATTACATCTAGAATTTGTAAGATGTTTCAGTTCAGTTGTAATAAGTTTGTTTTAACTCTTTCCTCAAACTGAGTAAACTGGCTTTTTTAATCTGTGAAACAAACATTTGAGCTGGAAATATTAAAAAATATTCCCCTAGAGGAAAACCAAACTTATTATTTCCTTCTTGAAATTGATTTAATTTCACAATGGAAAGAGATGGTTCATGGTTATTTTGCATTTATGGTATAGAACAGAAAAGTTTTATGAAAGTTTTCTTTTTATTTTTCAATTCCTTAAAGGGCAGAAAAGAAAAGTACAGAGAAGCCACAAAGAAATCAGTTCTGAATATTTGCACACTTTTTTCCATCGCTACTTTATTGAGATCCCAAAGGTGACATCAAGTGAGTAGACAAAACCCTTTAGTTTTTAGTTGTGTATGGATTTCCTATTGTGTCTTAACATCACCACACATCGGGCGTTTTCTTAAACATCCTACAGTTTAGATAGGAGGTTCCTTGTAATTTTTTTTGTGTAAGATAGCAAAGTAGATACTTACTTAAGTCCATACTGAGAGTTTGTATTGTTACTGAAAAGATAAAGCATAGGTAATTTTCTACACAGAGAAATATGCTGTAGAACAAATTTTGTCCCTCTGGCACAGAAAAATTTCTGAATGAGTGACTTCTGATACAGAATAACTAAGGTGAGACAAAGAATCCACATGGAAAATTTTGACTTCATAGCTGCATAATTTTATCTGTTCAACCTGCAAGCCAAATTCTCTATGCAATGAATGCAATCATTTTTGAACCCCCTATTAAAAATGTGCTTCAAAGATGAATGTGACTGCAGAGGAGAACAGAACACTTCTTTCTTACAGCTATCCTGGGGTTTTTTACACTTTACAAAATAGTATGCACTGCAATTTTGTGGTGGGTTTGGACAATAAAGAGATTGGAGAAGCTATATTTTAAATGTAATGTAGGTCCATTCAAACTCAGGTTTGCAAATACACATTTTTTCAATCAACATTTTTTCCACATAATTGCACTTAATTACTGTTTGCAAGAGCAAACAGAACAGAATGGAGAGACTTATCAGACTCTGGCTTTGAAAAGCACAGCTTGCCAATTACAGGTTGAGTCAAAGTTTTAGGCTGCAAAATTCAAATCTGGAGTTTAAAGAGGAGCTTCACTGATGTAGCTTCACCCAGTAGACTTGTGAGTTTCTATTGAAATATTTCTTTCTCTTTTTACCAAGAGCAGAGAAATACACCATACACAGAGAAAAAGTCATATAGAATGTATGGATATACAGTGTGGATAGTCCTATAGACAGCTGTTATGACCTAAAAAGTTACCCAAAACTGTGGGTATGTAGAGATTACAACCTCGGGTTCACAAAATTTCATAATCCACAAAGACTTGGAAGCTTTTATTGTCTAAATTTCTGTGCTTTATTGCAAATTATCACAAAGCCACAGGAGTCATCTCCAGAAATATACCTTAGATCAATAAAGAAAATATATATAAATATATCAAGCTATTACAAATTAATATCAGCAATTAATGATTAATCAATATCAATCAATAGCAGATCAGTGATCAGTAGCAGCAACAACCAATCCTAGATCAACAACCAATATAATTACAGAAACAAAGTAGGTGTATTACAGGTTACAATAAATTTATCAGAGAAACAACTTATCATAACAACAGTACAAAGACCAGTGTTGGCATTTTATAATAACAATATAAGAGGAGATATGCTTATGATAGGTTACTTATATGGATATATATATATAGTAGGGATATCAAGCAAATTAGACAGATTTCAGGAGTGAAACCATCTCGAAGAGGGAGATGGACGAATCGGTCCCAAAGTTTGATCCAACCATCCCAGAGAAGTGAGGGCAGATCAAACTGACACCAAAGTGGGAGCAAAGGGGACACGATGAGATACCAAACACAGCATCACTTTGAAGAGGGTCTATGTCACAGAGTCCAGAGTCATCTGGGCACTCTCAGTGAGAGTCTAAGATCTGGCAGAAAATTCATGTGAAATTCAACTAGCTTAAAAAAGTAAAAATATGTGTGACATAGAAAGTTCTCAGAGAAAAGATCCTCCATTTTGACTAAAAATTCAGAGTTTTTTATAGCCTAGAGACATAAGACAGTGTAGGACAACACCACTTCAAGCAGTCAACTCATGTTGGTAATTTCAATTTTTTGTTTGTAACAGCCAATAATTAAATGATTAAATTATGCTTTCAGTTCTTCCAGACTAATTATATTTTTCCAGGCTGTTTCTACTTTTTCAGATGATAAATTGTCATTAGAGTTTCTGGGTTTTTGTTTGTTCTTGGTACTTCAGGATGTCTCTGGATTCTTAGAACTTCATCTATACTTCAAAGTTACCAGATGCACTTTTTAAGGACATTTCTGGTTCACAGGCCTAGTTCCCAGCCATCCAGCCCCCAGTTTGGCAGGCAATTTCTCTGACAACATTTTCCAGGAGCCTTTTTCTTCTGTTCAGTAATTTTCTCTTTTTAACCAGGCCATCTTTATGGCTGCTCACACTAAAACTGTAGCGAAAAATATTTACTGTCATGTAAACTGTTGGGAAAATATAATCATAAACACTCTTTGCAGTGCTACTTAGCCATGTTGACATAAAACAATTTGAATGGAAGCTGGTGCAGAGAAGTTTTACTAAGATGGTCAGGGGATGAAAAAGACAAAAAATGGGGCCTGTGTAACCTGACAAAAAGGACACTAAGAGTGACTCTGGCTGGCCAAGCACTAAAGGAGGAAGACAAGAAGTGAGAGACAACACAGACACAAAAATCCTGCAGATCCTGAAACAAACTGGCAAGAATATTTCTAATGATTGAAAAAGGAGGTTTCAGAAAAGCCTTGCACTAACTGAAGTAGAAGTTCATTTGAAACAATCGTGAGGCCTTTAGGACTGTGGCTGAGAGCTTGTAAAAGGAATGGTTTGTCAAGGGTCTTCACGGAACCACAGATTTGCTCACTGAATTATAAGGAAAATTATGGATCCACTTGTATGGAATTAATATTTATGTTATTAACTAACTGTTTGCTAGTGACTTATTTCTGAAAATTTCTGGTGGAAATGAGACAGAACAGTTCTGTTAGACAGATTAAGTTGTATGCAGAGGACAAAGTACTTCTTGTCTTCAGAAGACTGCTGTTAACTCAGCAGAGAACATTTCTCTAAGCAACCTGCAATGGGCATGGAAATGATGTGTGTTTGTTAAGGAGAAGAAGCACCTCAGAAAAAAAGTAATAAAAACTTGAAGTGTTATTATGCTGCATTTGTAATGCTTGATATTATCAGTGTTGTCCTTGTGTCCCTCTGTCTGATTTAGAAAAAGGTTGGTTCAGAATAGTTAATATCGCAGCACTTTTTGCTACGCTGATTCAGCATCTACCAAGGTAATTACAAGCCATTTGTTGTTCAAATGCTCATGATTAAATACAAAACTTTTCACCTGAACTGTTTTGTTTGCCTTAAGTATGATTTAAATTGATGTAGGCTGAAGGTACTGATTAAAAGTTTCTTGTTTGGTTTTATTTTCAGGAGAAGGAAAACTTTCTGATAGTATAATAGTCCCAACACAATCTTGAAGAAGAATGTCTCTCTGTCTATTACAGAAGAAATGCAGTATTGCACTCATTTACCATTTCTTGCTCCCCCATTCCCCTAAATTTGTAATTTCTGTTCTCTTCTTCCACATTGTGTTCAGTTTAGGATCTCCTATCTTCCCAATTTCAGTTCCAAGTCCTGTCAAGCCACAACTGCAAATAGGCTTAAGCTCTGTACAATGAACCAAAGGAAATACTAGTATAGGTGAGAATAGCCTCAGACTTCTCCTTTGTACTTAGCTTTTCTCTATTTCCACACTAAGTCTCACTGTTTGAGGAATTGAGAGTTTGAAGAATATAAATAGCCTGTTATGGAGAATTAGACCAGATAAACTTGAGTTAATAAAGTCACCTATATTTGTTTTCTGGGCCCCCCATCTGATAAATAATTGGTACAGAATCTATTTATTTTCAAGCTAGAGGGAAAGAGGACCTGCCTGTTCTATGCAGACATTGCAGTTTTTCCTGTCTATGTTGGCATCCAGTCACTAGTGGTGTTCCCCAAGGATCAGTGTGGGCCCAGTCCTGTTTGATATCTTGATAATTTGGATGAGAGGAGTGAGTCTACCATTAGAAAATTTGCAGATGACACCATTAGCAAATTTGCAGATGACCCCAATTTAGGTGGGAATGTCAACCTGCTGGAGGGTAGGAAGGCTCTGCTGAAGGACATTGACAGCCTGGATTGATGAGCAGAGGTCAGTGGCATGAAGTTCAATAAAACCAAGTGCTGGGTCCTGAACTTTGGCTACAACAGCCCCAGGCAGCGCTACAGACTTGGGCAGAGTGGTTGGAAAGTGGCCCAGTGGAAAAGGACCTTGGGGTGCCGGTTGATAGGGGCTGAACATGAGCCAGTGTGTGCCCAGGTGTCCAAAAAGGCCAGTGGCATCCTGGCCTGTAGCTGGAATAGTGTGGCCAGCAGGACCAGGGAAGTGGTTCTTCCTCTATACTTGGCACTGGTGAGGCTGCATCTCAAGTACTCAGTTCTGGGCCTCTCAGTTCAGGAAGAACATTGAGATGCTGGGGTGTGTCCAGAGAAGGGCAGCAGAGCTCTGGAAGGATCTGGACACAAGGCTTATGAGAAGCAGCTGAGGGAGCTGGGGTTGTTTAGCCTGGACAAGAGGAGGCTCAGGGGAGTCCTTATCACTCTCTACAACTCCCTCAAAGGAGGCTGTAGCCAGCTGGGTGTCAGTCTCTTCTCCCAGGAAACCAGAAACGGGACAAGAGGACACAATCTTAAGGTGTGCTAGGACAGTTCAGGTTAGACCTTAAAAAGAATTTTTTTACGTAAAGGGTGATTAAACATTGGAATTGCCTGCCGAGAGAGGTGGTAGAGGTACCATTCCTGGAGACGTTTAATGTAAGACTGGATGTGGCACTTAGTCATATGGTCTAGTTGACATGGTGGTGTTTGGTCAAACGTTTAACTCAATCTCAGAGACCTTTTCCAAAATAAATAATTATGCGATTCTATGTGCAGGTAACATTTAGCTAATTTTTGTTCATCTATATCATCGGGATGCTGGCAAGATCTGATTAGAAAGAGGAGAGTAAAGCATGTGGCCACAGGAGATTAAGGTTCAATTTCTAATACAAGACTGATTTTTCACTAGCATAATGTTCTCAGCAGGTAAAAATTTATGGGCTTTCTCTGTATCTTCTTCTACAGTTCCTGGATTTATGCTTCATAGCATATTTCTGTTTCTGCTCTGCATTAGCTATAATTATCTTGTTATTTAGAGGCATCCTTCAGCTCTGGCTATCCTCATGATTTCTTATCTCTGCCATTCTACTACGACTTAGCCAGAATTCTGAGTGGGATTTTTTCTATACAAAGCCTGAAAAAAGGAGATAAGTAAAGAAAGGAAACAAACTTAGGAAACAAAGGTTGTTTACTTTTTTCCCACTTAAGCAATCAATTTTTTCACCTCTTTTCCATCTCTGTAGCCTTGTTTGTGGATTTCTTTCATTAAGCCTGTCTAAATGACAAAAACACAGTTTCTAGGAAAAAAGAAAAAATGGAAGAGCTAATGGGAAAAGACATGCAGTATGAAATAGTAAAGAAGATCAAGAGTTTCTCTAAATCTTACTTTTTGGGGATTTTTTACATCCTTTTTTGTCTAACTTTTTACCCTTTGTATAGGTAGATGCTTTTGAGCAATAATTTCCTCCAACTTGGTCAATACCGAGACTGTCCAGAGAGGTGCCTCTGAGGATATTCTTTTTTCCTCTGGCGACAGGAATCAAACATTTGCAAAGAACTTGCAGTTCAGAGAATCACAGAGTAGCTGAGGGGAGAAGGCCCTCCGGGAGATCACCTAATCCAGTCCCCCTGCACAAAGCACAGACATCTACAGCAGGTTGCACAAAATCTGTGTCCAGTCAGATTTTTAATGTCTCCAATGTCTGAGACTCCACAACTTCTGGTAACCTATTCTGTTGCACCATCCACACAGTAGGAAAGTTATTTCTTAAGTATAAATGGAAGCACTTAATGGAATATATACTCTGATATATATGCTCTGATTCTTTGTTCTTTGAAAACAGGCTGAAGTTAACTAGAATAATAAACTAAATATTATACTCCTACATGAAATTAGTTACTTGACATAGAAGAACTTCCATCAAGTTTGTAACTTTGGTGGTTTTTTGTACCAATATTATTCTGGCATAGAAAACTCAACAAGTACAACTTGTTATGTGTCAGGAAACTTCAACTCCTCCTTTCCTCCCAAAATTTCTCATTAAAACAGACTACCAGCATAGTAGATTGCTGATACAAGATAGACTGTAGCTGACAAACTGAAGTTTTTATTTTCTTTTAAGGTTTTTAGAGGAACTAAAGTCCATATCGAAGGGGACAATTAAAATTATTAAAGTGGCTCTGAAGTGGACTTAGTATAAACACAGCACACAGTAAATCAATAATATTTCTGCTGACTGTATAGTCTTATACTCAAGCAAGAAAACATTGTCTCTCCAGAAGAAAAAACACATACGAAATTAATTAATTTGGAAAGGGCAAAAATATAATGGGGTACAAGAGAAAAATAATATTTGTAGAACTGTGAGACTCTCAGGGAAGCAGCACACAGAGCATAGTGGTTACCATGGTACTTCAGTGGTAATTTAGTGCGTATTGGTTTTTGGTAGCACAGCTGGTCACAGACAGAAATGACACCAGTAAATGAACGGCAACTATGGCACATTGTGCAATTTGCTTTGTGAAGATCTGCTGTTTAAACATTCAGATGTGGATATTTCTATCATTATTAAAGCTGCATGCGAAAATATTTCCTCTGGTAGATTTAACAGGATTAATCTGAGAGAGAGGAATGTAGAAAGCTTGATCATATGAACTGATCTACTGGTCCTTGAGTGACTTTGAACCAGCACCAGCTGTTTTGACTGCAACATATTTGATATGGCAGAAGGAGTCCCAAAATCTGCCTTATCACACTGCCAAACTGTGTCATTTGTACTGAATGTCAAATGAGCATATGTTGTATATTTTTACCTCTTAGAACTACTTAAGACCATATCATACACCACTTCAGCCCAATACGTAGACTGTATCCATTTCTGCACATCAGTTCTGAATCATTCTATGAACATTTTAGTTAAATCCTAGTTTTAATTTGTCTAGTTAACCACTCCTCCTCCTGCAAACATATTTAATATGGATCCAATTATATTGCTAGTGCCATATTTGGGACAGAGAAGAGCAAAGCCTCCTAAAAGTAATTGATATGAGTCTGTGCAATTCAGTGTCCTAATAATGAAAGCCTACAGGCTAGGTTGTTGTTTTGTCTTGTTTTTTTTTTGATTTGAAATAGTTTTTTGATGAATCAATATCAAAATATTGCAAAGAAGTCCCTCTTGTTTATACTACACACTATGCCATATAATTTCAGGGTTTAAATAATCCTTAGACAATAAAATAGTTAGAACCACATGTTAAATACAA
Organism: Callaeas wilsoni; assembly: GCA_013398955.1. Classification (NCBI taxonomy): domain Eukaryota; kingdom Metazoa; phylum Chordata; class Aves; order Passeriformes; family Callaeidae; genus Callaeas; species Callaeas wilsoni. The sequence continues at coordinate 144,273 of VWPU01010306.1, forward strand.
AGGGAAATACATTCATAGAACTGAATTTCCTGTCCATCTGAGATCTCCAATGAAGTAAATCTTAGAAACTCTGAAATAATAGAAATCTTAAATTCAGTGACAGCAAGATAATGGTGTTTGGTATTTATATACTTAGCAGCACAAACAGTCCCTCGAAGTCCTAAACCCATATTTTCCATTCTTTGAGTTTACTGGTGGTTTATAATATATAAGAACTCTTATTATTTTCCTAAAACACTTTTGGATTATTTTATCAGTCTTTTATTTTCCCCTAAAAAGCATTTTGATTATACACATGGACAGTTGCCATAGTAGCCTCCTCTTTCCAAGTAAGGCTAATTATACTTTTGGCACTGGCTGGCCACAGCAAATAATCTGTAAAGTAACAAAGGAGAGAAAGTGCATTTCCAATCACAGCTTCCACTTTCCTAGACAATAGTATACAACATAGGACTAGAAAAACATGGAATCTGCTAACTTTTTTTGTTTGATCTTCTTGAGAATATTCCTTGCCTATTTTTATACCGAGTGGTTCACCTGGATACAAGAAAGTTATTGGTTTGGAGGCAAATCCATTTAATAAATATATTGGAAACCTGGCATAACCAATCTCAAGGGCTTTAATTAAAATTGGCTTGAGGTTACCTTCCCCAGCTTGACCTACCCCGATCTACATTTTCTCTATACTGGCCTTTACTATTCCATTTCTTCAGATAAGATCCAGTTGAAAGCACAAAATATTAGTATATATTTTTCTGCCCAACTAACTGCTTCTGCATAAGTGGGGAAACACACCTGTGGCCAGATAAATGTGATCTCAGTAGTGTCTACCTTCCTTTTTGTAGGAAGGAATGCAGGTTTCTTATCATCAATTCAGCAGTGCTTCAAGCAGAAAACGTCCCCTGACCTACTCCAAATCCTGTGACAGGTGCTTCATTCTGGGCCTGAGAACCTAAGGTTCAAGGAAATTATATCTTCTGCTTCATTTCTGATTCACTACAGCCTTCTGTTTCTAAGGAATGTAGTTCCTATAGCATTAAACTAGGATAAACAGTCAATGTTCATAACAAAACTCTTACTCACAGGACATGCTCAAGCCATGAGAAAGCTCTGCCTCAGCACATAATTGCCCCTTGGCTGGATCATGATGATTGAAGAATAAGTGCACATCCTTAGTGTGCTACAAAATCCACACGCTATGTACTCATGTGAAATGACTACAGAAAACCCTTTAGTTCAGCAGACATCCTCTGAATGTCTAGAGAAGATTAAGGATTGCCGTCTAGTCAAAGTCTTATGATCATGAAGGTGATTTGGTGATGTTTATTCTGTGGGACTGCTATAACAGTAAATTGTTCTGAGGCACTTTCAAGTTTTATTTTAAGAAAGGAAGATTTACTTAGTTGAACTTACCAATGAATGGTTCCTTTACCACTAAAATGAGACTAATGATTTTCTAGTAAATGAAAAACAAGGACGAGAGCAGATAACAAAGATGGACAGTGCATAAGTTAATTACTAATACAGTAGTAGCAATCGTGTTGACATTCAGAGAGTGACAATGCAGCATGTAGAGCAAAAACTGTCTGGACTGAATTTATTTTTTAGTCTTTCCTAGAGCTTATCTGTATAGCACAGCTTACAAAATAGTCACAGGACATATTAGCCCATGTCCGCCATATGTATTTTATTCTTTTTAAATAGTGAATAAAGCCCAAGCAATTCAACTGCATGGCCAAAAGAAAACCATCATAAAATTTGTAATGTTTCAGGTTATTTGTAGATATTTGATGAATCCCCAGTGAGATTCTGTGTTTGTTGGCATTACGTCAGCAGAAAATATTTATGAAGGTCTCTTATAATTTTCATTAAAAAAATTCAGTGTCACCTTGAAAATAAAAAGCAACAAAGGAAGCAAACACAGGAAGATTTTAAGAAATTCGTGTAAAACCAAACCAGGAAAGCAGTAACACTACTTTTAAACAGAAAAGGAAATCTAGTCAAAAAGTACCAAGTATTATTAAAAAAAATTTATTCTTTTTTTATTAAAATTATTAAAATAAGTCATTTTTGGAGGTTATGAGATGTTGAATAAGCTGTTGTGCTTCTTCAAGGTTACCGCAGTAGCAAAGGATGCAAGAGCTAACCCAACATGTCTTGTTTACACAACATACGTATATGTCACCTAAAACTGATGTTTTAGGTGACAGGACCATTTACTTACATAATATAGAATTTTTAGAATTGGTGAAGATGTAGTAGTACAATAATTCAACAGTTTTTGACACCAGTTAAATTAGACATTACATAAAAAACTAATCCTTTATCATGTTGGTACAACCATTATTATTATTATTATCATCATTGCCATTTCCATTATTATGCAATTTTCCTTTTTTATTCCTTCTTTTAATTGTTTCTTGACTTATTTTCTTAAGAATCAAATTCACTGATAAAGAAAACTAATTATCCACCCACCATAATACCAAAATAATTTGGAATTGAAGTGCTAAAACCCCAAAAGATATGCATCAAACACAGCCTGATATTTGCTATTGTTATAGAGTATGATTCTGAATTTTCCTGTATTCTCTGATCTTAAGGTCCTTTACACTGTTAAGTAGAATAATTAATTCTACTTTTCATGCTTCTGATGAAATAGATTAAATGCTAATACTATTAGAACATGTTATGTTCTGTGTACTGAAAAGATTCTAATTGGCCTTGATATGAATTATGTCTTTCACAATTTATATCTTAATCCAAGATCAAATATTGCCTTGAACTGACCTAGACAGCATTAACTAAATGTTCACAGTGTGCAAAAGCCTTCCAGTGTCAGTGACCTGAGCAGAAATGTTGTGCCAACAGCACGTCAGGTTTAACGAAGAGATATTCAGTGATTGCATGCAGACAATTTTGTAGCTCTTTTGATTAGCATTAATCACTGTCAGTATGTTTTATAATGTCCTGCAAGAACTGTGTGGAATACCCTATGGAGAACACCATGTGCTCCATGTAGCAGCATCTGCTTGAAACGAAAGCAATTCTGCTCATGCTAAATTCTGTTTTCATTGACATCTATTAAGGGTGACTGAACTGCTATTTCTATCTGTTGAGAAAAGTGCTGCAAGAACACAATTATAATTTTTATCAAGAAGTGTCCTTAAGTACAGGATGTGAATGTATATGTATGTTGTGGCTTGGAAAAAGGCAAAATAAATGGGTTTAGTCAATAATAGGAAAAAATACTTAGTACACTAATAGGGGATGAACACTAAGGCTATGAATGGTTATGTGTTATATTCAGGAATAACATGCCATGTGTTAGAAGCCAGGAGAAAGCTGTTGTCAGTATTATCAAAGGCCATAAATCCACTCTGTAGGTGCCTGGGGTTCCCTATGTAGGTCACTGCAGTTTAGACTTTCAGCACTTTATTTTTCTTTCTGAAGAAAATTCTGGTGCAATAGATGAGTATCTCATTAACTACCACAGAGTAGGCAAGATCAAGTCTCACTCATGGTCACAGAGAAGTCCTTAAAGAGAAACTCATAACAATATGGCTATAACTCAGCAACAATTTCCTGTGGTGCAGATTGTAGAATCTGAATCATTATCTCCTGCACACTTGCACTGTATCTACTCTTTCATTACTAGCCTTGATTTTGGATTCTTCCAAAGTCTTGCATAGCCTCTCTGAATGCTGAGCAGTGGTCCAGTGTGTCAGCCCCCATGCATCTCTGCAACCACCCAGTAAGGCAGGGCACAGAGCATACCTGAGGAGCCTGTGCTGCCTGCCTGGAGCCAGGGCACAATGAGGCTGCAGTGGGGCCACTAAAGGAGCACTTTCTTCTGTCTCTGACTTGCCTCTCTGGACAGTGTTGGTGCAGTTCAGTGGCTGGACTTTGACCATAACGACTTCCTCCTCAGGAAATATTTTAGAGGAAAACAGTAATCTGTGGCTCTGGAGATGTGTCAGCCTGAATTTGTGAAGTGATGTGCACGCAGAGAGCTTGTGTAATACTCTACAAAGACCAATGTTGGCATATTTTGTACCTGTTACAAAAGATTGTGTAAGAAAAGTCCGGGGTTCTTAGACTCCTTAATTAAAATATGAACATGCCTTTCTGTGAAGTCAGTTCTTTTACATTCTTCAAATGACAAAGGACTCTGTAGGGTGGCCAATAGAAAGGAAAAAGAACCATCCAGCCTCTATTTCAATACTTGTTAAATTGTATGCAGCACTTCAATATTTACAATATTTCTGCCAAAGCACAAGCATCCTTGCATGGAATTGTTTTTCTCTCTTTCAATATGGTCTTTTAATAGCCTGCATCTATGAATGACAAGTTTTTCCATTCGTATTTTTCCTGCATATACCAAAATACAACTCCTACTTTCACAACAAGTGTTACAACCAGATATTCATTTTGCATTGACCAGAAGCTGAAGAGAAACAAATTAATTCCTCTTACTTTTCCAAGTTCTTTCCTCTGTTTTTATAGCTGGCTTTAACATTCTACTTAAAATACAGTCCTTCAATTTCTGTCTGGTTCCAGTGATGGCAAATGTTGCCACTTCGCGCTCATTTATGGAAGTACTCTTTTCCTATGGGTCGTGTTTTTTGTCTTTTTTTCATTCTCAGAAATGTTGGAACTAATTGGATTTAAAAAACCAATATTGTTCAGGTTACTGTATTATAGTAATAATTTTATAATATGCTATAATAATTGATAATTTTTATAAAGATCACCAATGATTAAGGATCTTCCTGAGGGGAATTTGAGTTGGCTCTGGTGTGACAGCAAGATTTGCTTTTGTGAAAGCAGCATTGGCTAACAGGCTCTTGCAGTTCCTCATGTTCTACTCTGGGTAGGTTTTGGGTAATTCAGTTAAATGCTGCTATTTTATGTGTTTCCTGAAAAAAAAAATAAAAATTTTTAACATAATTATTACAAGGGAAATAATCCTTGGTATCACACTTTGACACTGAGGAGGAAGTCTGAATGTTTGCTGAGTAGTATCCTTGGGTTGTGCAAGACACAGTCAGTCGTTTCGTCACCATGTTGCTTCCTAATCTGGGTTGTTTTTACATCTATAATCAACCACTCTTCGAAAAAGCTGCACAGTATCTAGTCTAGCTATAAATATGAAACGTTATTCTCCATGGTTGTTAGTCTGGTACTTTTTAGTAACATGTAAATTCACACTTGAGAACCACAAGAATGAAAATCTTCAAATATGAATGAAAAGAAGTCGGGAAGAAAATTTCCTTCAAAGGTGGACTCTGTAATGGAACTAAGCCTACAGTCAGTGAAAAAAAGTCTGTTTTGCTATATAATACCAGGAAGATGAAAATTACCCTTCTGCTTCTTCTCCCACACTTTGAATATTTGCTCAAAATGTTGAACAGTGACTGATTAGTATAAAATTTTGTATTTCTTTTATTATTTCTCTGTGAGCAAAATATATCTACTCTTATCCTAACTATTAACTAGGTGTTAACTATGTAGGATATTTGACATTTATAATTCTAGACTAGAAGCCAGACACTGGTGAGTTGAAGCACCACCTCTATCCTTACTTTACCCTATGGCCTTAGGAAGCCTCTTCACCCTTTCAGTTTCTCCATCTGAAAAACAGAGATAACATTTTCATATCTAGGTAGCAGGAGTCCTTTGAATTAATTCATGTCTTATCAATGTTATGCAAATCAAAGCACTTTTTTAGGAGTCAGTCATTTCTGCAAAAACGATTTAGAAAATGGGATTTAGTCTCTGGAAAGATCAGTTTCAGACCATCGGAAATGGGTATTTTCAAGTCTTTATCAGTTTAAGACATTTTGAAGGAATTTTCACTAGAGATGCATGAATAAAACCAACAGTTTATGTACAAAGATCAAGAGCATTTCAGCTACCAGAAAATCTGATAGGCTAAATATAACACAAAAAAATGAAATGGCACTTAGATATGATGATAAGCAGATGTAACAGTAAACGAATTGTAAACCCTCTTTCAAATTCAGTACCTGAAATTACAGAGTAATATTAGACTCCTCTGTAGAAAAAAGGCTTATAGTGAATATATCGGAAACAAAAGTCAGTTAAGGCTTTGAAAGGAGAGGGATGATGAAAATGAAAATGAATTTCTTTTAGGAAACTTTCCTGACTGAAAATTTAAATTTTCCTTTTTCCTCTTTCCTCTTTCTTCTATCTTCTCTTCTCTTCTCTTCTCTTCTCTTCTCTTCTCTTCTCTTCTCTTCTCTTCTCTTCTCTCATAAGTGAACAAGAAAATCAATTTGTATTGATTAGCTGCTGAGGTCCCTTTTTGTCACTCTTTACGTAGGTGTTTTCCAGTAAAAAAACTGCATAGTACTGGAAACCTATTTCATGATTCCTTGAAAAAATTGAATCCATACAGACTGAGACACTTTACGACTTTTCACAGCACAGAACTGCTGTATTGAACATAGTCTGAGAAAGCTTCTTTTACCAATTTTCTGAAGTCCTTTTTTAGCCTATTCTTTATTTTTCCTTCCTTAGTCATTATTAGCCTGTCTATAAAGGTCTCTTGTTCACTAAGGATCAACCAGAGCTGAATGTTCACAAGGAGCTGGGTTGTATATCTTCTTCCAAAATTACCTGGAAGAGGGAAAACACTAATAAAGATCCATCTCCTCCAGAATATTCTAAACTATATTTGGTAGCTCATTGCTCCTCTGTTCCAGAAGAAATTCAGAAGAACCTCAGAAAGCTGAGTGGGCAAAAGGTGAAACAACAATTTCATTACAGAAAAATGAAATTAATATATCTAAGAAAAAATAATACAAAACATCCTGTAATGTCTAACTTGGAGCTAATAATTACAGCTCACGTCTTTGAGTTGTCAACAGTTTTCAGAAATTAACAAGTCAACAAGCATCATAATCTGAAAAAAACAGTGACTATACTGCCCATCTTCAGGTGAAAACCAGATGGAGAATTCATTTTTTCTGCTACATAAAATTTTCATGCATCAACGTCTTGGTATCCTATTCAGTTCTAGTCTATGCATCTCAGGAAACATTTACAAGCTAGAGAGGCTGCAAGGAAGCACAATTAGATAGATGAAGGGAATAGAGCGTGAGAATATCCCTCATGAGGAGAGACCCTGAGGTTTTTTCATTTACAGAGGAAAGCCCTGAAGGGATAAGAGATTTACAGACCCATGAAGGTACTGTATAAGATGACAGTGGAACTGTTATAATTTCTTTCAGTTCTGGAACTTGGGAACAATTGGTAAAACTGCTAGGGAGTAATTCTGAAACAAAAATATGATTTTACAGAGCAGGCCATGAACACCTGAAGTGTACTGCCACAGGAATTCATGGAAAGAGGAAGTATTTTCAGGTTCAAAATGAAGCTAGACAAATTTATGGACAGCAAAGAATCTAGTAATTCAATTGTTTGCCCTTCTGATCTTCTTTGCTTTTTATTTTTATGAAGACATGTGCTGATACTTATGCAGAACTGTCGAGATTTTTGTTAAAGAAAAATGAAAAGAGAGTGTTTGAGAAGGTCTTGAGTTCAAAGTTTAAAAACTCTTGCCATGAGGAAATTCTACTCTCTAACTCCTTACAGACTTAGAAAAGTTCCTTCATGCCTCACACTTTCTTGGGAAACTCATTGGCAAAAATGTTAAAAAATTTATATTGTAGGCTTTTGATATATTCTTGATCGAACATTTTTATACATTTGGACTTAATACATATTTATTTCAATAAAATAGCTCTACCAACCCGAATCAAGTTAGTTTTAACTTATTCTCTGTGTTAACAATATTTAATTTAAAGGATATTAAACTTTCAGCAACTCTCAGTGCTTAGAGTTAAAACTCCTAAGTTCAAAATTAGAAATATATTTCCCTTGGGTCTGAAAGAAGAATGCTTCAATAAAGCAGAAAGGACTGTGAATTTCAAAAAAACATAAAAATTCCCCTTTTTTATTAGATGAACACGAAGTAAATTTTAGAGAATAAAATGTCAAAACATCTTTGTATCTACAATCAAAATATGAAGTCGTTGAGCTTATATTTATACAAAGAAGGTTCATGCAGTGCAAAACCTACAAAATTATCATTAGACAGTTTAAAATATTTATTTATATTTTGTAATTTGTGAGTGACTAAAGGGGATGGAGGTTTTATGTGTTGATTTATTATTTGAGAAATGTCACTTTTTGTAACAAAATGGCTGAGATTCTATTCATACCGTCTATTTACATTACTGTGAAATTACTTGAGGATTCATGACAGATTTTTTTTCTTTTCTATACAGAGATTTTTTCAAAATAAAATGGAAGGCAATTTATGCTTCCTCATCTCTATCAGTGCCTTTGATCCAAGTAGAATGTCCTTTTTTAGTACATTAATTGTAAAATATTTTCTTCCAAGGCTCTTCTTCGGTTTGTGCTCCCCCTAGTTTTCAGACCATGCAAGTTATGACTTTTTAATGAGATTTAATTTCTTTCACTAACTAATCATGAAGGAGTTTCAATGTTGTCAAAAGAAAAAAAAAACAACAAACAAAAGCCCTGTGTGCTTTCAATCTTTTTATTTTTTAGAGAAGATAAATGTCAAGCTGTGTTCTTTGAATACAGCTACTCCCTTATTACAGCTAAGAGTTATGCAGATACAAAACTGTCTCCAGACGCCTTTAGAAAAAGCATTGTTAATCACAGAGCATTTTGCCATGCACAGATTTTCTTGTGCTATTGTGAATATCAAAGTGACCTTCTCACAAGTGAGATATTCTGCATTTTTATTAACTACTGAGAGGAGAACATCTTGTCAGAAAAATACTTCATCATATGCTTACTGACAGACTTTTTTTCAACCTTCTTTTACCACTACATTGGAAATATTGATCCTTCTCTATCTCTGGCCTATTTAAATCTACTCCATTTCCTGTCCATCTTCTGCTCTCTGTTTTCTTCTCCACTTTCTACCCTATAATTCTAAATCTGTCTTTTCTATTCTCTCCCTCTATCCCTTTTTTTTTTTTTTATTTTTAATGAACCCAGGTTGCCATACCTGACTGGTATGGATTCACTTGCTGGTTCCCAGAACTCACCATAGATCATATAGACCATCTGCATGTCAAATAAGAACAACTGTACAAATATCTACATAAGAAAATGGTTTATTCCAAAAATGTAATTTCTGAAAGCTTGTTGATATTTTGGTAGGTCACAGAGACATTCCTAATCATTATTGTGACTAACAAAGCAAACCAAAATTTTTTTCAATTTTTCGTCTGGACCTTTTTATTGTTTGTTTAGCACCGGATGCAGAGCTTGATGACTATGGTGACCGTAATTTTAGTTGCTAAGAGAACTCTTATTGCATATAGAAGTATTTTTTACATTCATAATCCTTAAATCAAGGCAAAGCTGACAGACTCGGGGATGCTGGACTATATGATATTCAGAAGTCTATTCAAAAATTATCATGATCTCTAAAAATTTTTAAAGCTTTTAATGCTCCAACTAAAGAAATTTATATCTTAAACTGATTATGAAGTCCATTCATAATTTTAACTGCAAGCCCTGAAATATCTTTGCAATAAGGTCCCTTATTGCATAAGGGCAAAAGACTCTCCTTAATGTCCAAGAGAAGCTTTCTTTAACCTTCCCTGTAATTTTTTTTGGTTACTGATCATAGCACATTTAGAAACATCTGGTGATAAACCTGGAATTGAAAATAATTGTAGTGGGAAGAGACTTCTGAAGGTTATCTAATCCAGCCTCCTGCACAAACCAGGGTCATCACCTACAGCAGGATGCTCACAGTGTGTCCCATTGGATTTCAAATATAACCAATTATGGAATCTCAACAGCATCTCTGGGTAACTTTTGCTAGTGTTTGATCACTCTCACAGTAAAAAGTACTTTCTCCGTTTTAAACGGATTTTTTTCTGTGTTTCAGTTTGTGCCCATTGCCTCTTGTCCTGTCACTGGCATCACTGAGTCACTGAATCACACACATTTAATCAAATGTACATTAAATAAGTTTTCCAACAACGCTAAACTTGGAGGAGCTGTGGGCTGCCTTGAGGATAGAGAGGCATTATGGAGAGATCTGGATAGAGTAGAGAGTTGGGCAATCATCAGCCATGTGAAATTTAACAAGAATGGGTGCGGGACTCTCCCCCTGGGGTGGGACAGTTCTGTTATATGTACAAAGTGGGGAACAAGAGTCTGGGGAACAGCCCTGTGGAAAGACACCTGGGGGTCCAGTTTTCTGTGAAGCTGAACATGAGTCAACAGTGCACCCTGGCATCCAAAACAGACAACTGGGATTCATCAGGCACAACACTGACATCTTCTCGAGGAAGATGATTATTCTCCCTTAGAACTGCACTGATACAGCCCTACCTTGAGTGCTGCGTGCAGTTTTGGGCACCTCAATACGGGAGCAGCACCGAACTACTAGAATGTATCCAAAAGAGAATCACCAAGATGGTGAAATGTCTCGAGAACTGAACTTACAAGGAGCAACTGAGGAGTCACTTGTCTTGTTCAACTTGGAAAAAAGAAGGCTGAGGTGCGGTGTCATCTCAGTCTACAACTTTCTCAAGGGGGGCAGCAGAGGAAGAGGGTGCTGATCTCCTCTCTGTTACGGGATAGAATACGAAGAAATGCAATAAAGCTACATCAGGGGAAGTTCAGATGAGACGTAAGGAAAAAGTTCTTCACTGAGAGGGTGGCTGGACACTGGAAACGACTGTCCAGAGAAGACTGTCATAGCACCAAGCCTATCAGAGTTCAAGAAACATCTGGATGATACTCAGAGTCATATGGTTTATTTTAAGTAGTCCTTGCAAGGAGCAGGGAGTTGGACCCAGTCATCCTTATTAGTCTATGCCAACTTGAGATATTCAGTGATTCTGTATTCTGCCCTCTTTATTTCCCTCTGATCAGTTATGTATACACATTGACAGGATCACTTTTCCCCAGGCTGAACCGTCCCAGCTCTCTCAATCTCTCCTCTTAAGGCATATTCTCCAGGTGCTAATTAATCTTCATAACCTTTCACTGGACTCACTCCAGTACTCCTACTGCTGCCTTGAGCTGAGGATCTCAGCAGTGAGCTTGGCCCTCTGGATGTGTGTGACCTGTGGTCAGCACTCCTCCTATTGCAGCCCAGTAGGTTGTTGTCATTCTTAGCCATAAGGGCATATTCCTGGCTTTGGGTCTGCTTGGTCTCCGCCAGCATCACCAGAAACTTCTCTGCCAAACTTCTCTGCAACCATTCAGCACCCAGCCTGCGGCTATTTGTCCCTAGGGCTGGGTTTCAGCATTTCTACTTGCTGAAATTCATGAGCTTTCTGTCAGTCCACTTCTCCCTCTCAAGGGTTGCTCAGTCATCTGGTTTATCAACCACTCCTCACACTTTTACGTCATAACTTGTATGATTCAAGTCAAGCAGTGAACCATATTAATAACTGTCATATGTATTTCTTACTTTGCAAAAGACAAAAAAATCTATTTTTGCATTTACCAGGAGGTATTCACATACATAGGTCAATTATTTCTGGTACATTGCTAGGTTAACATACGTAAAAAGTCTAAGAAACAGACTGTTCAGCAGTGTTTATTATGAGAATTGTTGAATTTCCACTGTGCAAAATGAGAAAAAAATATAAAACTCACTAGAAAGAAAAAAAAATAAATTCGATGTCTGAAGACTGAATATTTTTGGATACTGTAGTAAATTCTAATACAAAAGAATATGATTATATGTGTGTTAAAATTCTGCCTCCAAATCAGTTTTTTTTGAAACATAAAATTGTAACCGTAAATGTTTAATATAATGTGATTTATCACCAGGCAAGACACCTTGCTTTGGATATCTTGATGTTTTCATAGGCAAAGGCATTTTAGAGAATTCAGGTGTTTTATATTAAAAGCACAGCAACTGAAACCACTATTGACTGATCAACAGCAATAAAATTTTGATGTGAAGGCAACCTATCAAAATCTAAGGTTAAATTGGGTATTGTCAGAGTTTTAGCACCAGTTTGACAATACTAATACAGTATGCATACAGAAAGTATTTGAGCCTAGCAAAGGAATGCATTGAGGAAGGCTTTAATTGTTTTCACTCCTTCTGTGGTGGTGTGTTCCTCTTCCCTGCCCCTTTTCTGCTTAAGCAGGAGATGTGTTGTGATGGTCATGATGGTCATGATGGTTGCATCTGGCTTCAGCTGATCTCTGGGAAGTCAGACAGCTCACAATAGCAAAGAGCCATAAATCTTGCTCAGCAGCTGAATTTCAGTTGAGCATGTGCCGGCCAAAATGTGGCTGGTATGCGAATATGACAGCCAGTCAATCATATTAGTCCATAAATTATGGACAGCTTAGGGCCCACCGAGCTATCCTTCACACCAGCATGCTGCATGCAAGGATCTTTCCTCCAGTAGGGATGCCTCTCAGGGTTACTCTCAAGGCTGAGAAAATCCTTATCACATCAGATACCCAAGAAGTGAATTGGAAATAAAGGTGATGACATTTTCACATCTTAGCCAAGTGATATAAAGGATTGACTGTGCATATGTAATCATTTAGATATAAACTGTTGGTCAAGTGTGTGACTAAGTCTGGATCCAGCTGCACCAAAACTGGCCTCAAAAGGGAGTTTGGAATACAATGAGGTCCCTTCCTGAACCTCATGACTCAATGAGAGGATCTCCCTGACAGTTTTCTGTGACCCTGTCGTCTGTGCAGTAAAAAACCCTGTATATTACCATTGAATCTTGTTAAAGCATTGTCATATTTAATATCAAACTTTGTTAAATCACTGTTTTCTATCAATAAACATGTTGCTACTTCTCTCTTACAAGTGAAGTGCGTCACTCCATCTGTGAAAACCCTTTGTTTAATATTGATATAAACACAAAATACACTTAGCGTTTATATTAATCCTAAAACATTTTAAATTAATAGGTGCATTTACAGTTGTTGTCAGAGCTGTTCTTCATCAAAATAAATAAAAAGTGGAACTATACATGGCTTTCTGTGTGCTTTTTCTCGGTGTTACAGATGGGGTGAGACTGCTCCTGCTTTTTCTGCTCTGTCTAGAGTAGATTATCAAAAATAGAATACTGAATGAAGATTAAAATATTAGAGAATTAACCATATATGCTTTAAATTTAGAACAGAAAGAAGGTATTGATGAAGGCAGGTGAAGATAAAAGTTTCCACTAGCTAATACTTCAACGAATGTTTTATGATTGAGACTTATTCTACCTACAGATAGGGAAAAAAATCCACACTGAGAAAAGGATTCCACACTGAAAAAAGTGTTCAAGAAAGGGGAGCTTCTTCAGTCACAGACTGTGTGCCTCTACACTTTTCCTTAAAGGAATATCAACTCTTGCAAGGTACCAGAAATGCTTTGATGATGGGTGCAAACAGGCCAGGGGAGGGAAAATGAGGTAAGGAGTAACTACACATGGTTTTTCTACTTTGAAAAGGAGATGATGAACAAATGTGAATAAAGTTTCTAATGGACCACAGGACCATAGGACCATAACTCATTGACTCATTGACTCAGCAGTCTCTGTGCTTGGCACTAACTTGAACGTGAGTAGGAAGAGGATGAGTGTGCTCATGCCAGTAAGACATAAAAGTGACTGAGATCTCTGTTCTGAAATACCTGTGCAAGGTTGTCCTGGTTTGGAACTTGCTAAAATTAAGGGTTATACAGACATTTTAGACATGAAAGAAAAAAAATTGTAACAGGAAAGAGTGCAAATTATCTGTATATGAAATATATCCAGGAAGTTGAAATACTGTTAGATCCAGTGTGGAATGTGAGTAGACATGTAGATCTGAATGGTGGGAGGAAAAGGAAACAACTAAGAATTACCATTAAAGTCATCAAGTTATTGTACTTGATAAGATATCTGGATGCAAACAATCAAAATACATTTAGACAATAAAAAAATGTTGAGCATTAATATATAGCCTAATTTCTTTTTATAAATTGTGTATGAATGTCTCACATGTAACATCTGGGATTCTTTTCTTATGTATCTCCTTTGGAAGACATTATATAAATTTTTATCATATTAAAATGTTGCACTTGCTTTTAGCTTTTATTCATTAATCTGTCTATTAATTATGGAATTAATTTAGAGAGATTTCATTGTTTTTCTCTTAGGCAAAACCTTAACTTTACCATGTAGTTTAAAAATAATTTTCCTGTTCTGAATTGGTAAATCTAACAATTTCCTTCATGCTCTCAATGGAAAAAAAAGTTCATTTTGATAAAGAATTTAAAGTAGGATTGGCTAAAATGCCTATCATCTTAATATACTGTACACTACTGTTCTTGATATTCCTACAGAAGAGGTTGAAAGCAGATGACAGGCAGAGATGATGATGGTTTTGTAAACGAAACATTGTTCACCCTGTTCTCTTATGATTTCCTCACTGAGCAGAGAAACTTTCCTAAGCAACCATATTACCCAGAAGAAAGCTTTACCCATAACGTTACACAAGCATGTGGACATCTCTAAAATCAGGTCCATGTTTGACATTATGGCCTGAAAACAGTTGGAACAGACTCTATCTGCACTGCAGGCTTATTGTACCACATTGAGACAAATAGCAAGATGTAGATATAGTTCCATTTGAGTTATGACATAGCAAACATAGATAAAAGGGAAGAGAAAACAATGTCATGGATTGATCCAAACTTTTTCAAATCACATGGATTATTTCTATTGAATTTAGTGGTTATCGAAAAGGCTTTGAACTTCTACTATGTTTTTTCTGTGTTTTTTCATTATATTGAATATTATAAGAACTATATTTTTTCATTATTTACAAGTATGTTATCTTTAGGCGTTTAAGGGAATTATGATGTTATATATTTCTAGAAATTATTTTATGCTGTAATTGACTGTCTATAAAATTTTTTCCAAGTGTTTGTCATATTTAACAATATGGAATTGCTTAATTACTTGAATAGAAAATAATGAAAGTTAGTCTTTCCCATTTACCACTGTTTTATTTGCAGAATGAATCACACAGCTATTTACATGACTGGAAGATATTCTTTCAGTGATTTTCACTCAGCTTGTTACTAAAGTACTGAAAATCAATTAAAAGTTTTAAAGAGTAATTTGTTTGTCAAGGTCCCTTTTCAAATATAGATTGTAACATTAATTGCTTGTAGCACATGTCACTTTCAGTAGAGATGCCAGCAGTGGCTGAAAAACTTTTTATATGCTTTATGAAAGTAAATTTTAATTTGATGCTAGAACTGAACATGAAAATCTCCTTTCTCAACAGCAAGGATTTTTTAAGCTACTCATGTGTGGTCTGTTTAATCTTCATTTCAACAACTGCACAAAGTGGTTTCTTTCCATACCAGAGCTTTTTCTCATCATCAGATAAAATCTCTTTTAAAATGAAATTGTGTGCTGCCATTTCAGCTTTGGGGCTAATGAACAAAACTGAACTCCTTGCATTGAAGTCTTGGCAGTTCAAATAGGTCCAAATGTTTGCAATTTAAGTACCATGTACTTGGTTGATCAACTTTCCAGTAAGTAACCCTTTTTTTCATAAGAGTGAAATTACCAATGTTCGCCGTCCACATTAGACTACCAAAAGCTCAGATAAATATACTGACAAACTCTCCTTTTGTATCTGTGAAAATAAACAGGTTTTTTTAATCAGTTACTTTGTTTCGACTTTAAAATTTGAAGACCTTTCTTTTAGCTAGTCTGATTACCCTCACTCAATCGGTAATAAAGTGATTTTTACTTTGTTTCAGCTTTCTAATTTCATCTCTATACAACAATACTAAGTATTTCTTTATCATGGAAATTTAACTGGCCAGTCCCTCGTGTGATCTAACCCTTTTAATTCCAGATGTTTTGTACTTCCTCTATAGGTGCAGGACCATTGCATCACACATCAGACAAATTAGTTTTGCATTTGCCTGGATTTACAAGAATTTTCAAAAGTAATTTGGCAAAATCAGCTGAAAGGAATTCTAACTGATATATTAGATGTAAAGAAAATTCACTTTTCCTCCATTTTTTAAAATTAAAAATATACAGAAAATAATTCATATTTAGGTTTCACAATCTAATTTGTTTGAATTATTCTATTCTAAGATAATGATTTAATCATCTAAAAGTGATCATTTAATAAAAATACAAGATTAACATGAACTTCCAGTTCATCCATTTTTTTTGATTTCTTAATAAGACAGTAGATTTTCTCAGTGTATAGATATATTTATTTTTCTTCTGTCTTATTGCTTTTTTAAATCGACTAAGAGGGTTGACGGGCTTATCTTTCAGATTACAAAATTTGACATTAACAGAAGAAAAAAAAGAAAAAACCCCACAAGGTAAATGTTTTCAAGCCACTAGAGGTTCCTTTTGTTTAATACGCAAACTCTTCATGTATTTCACTAGTCGAGGATGGATTAGGTAAACATAAATTAAAAGCAAAACATGGAGAGCCAAATTGCTGCGTTGAATCTTCAGCATTTTAGTACGGTTTTAGTGAGCTTATGTATCTGCAAAGTTTACATGTATTAACCTTTACTGACTGCTGTACTGCAGAGCAGAATAATTGCAGATTTAAATTTCTATATTAAAGAAGCTGGGACCAGATCGGACACCAAAACTGTGTCCTTGTTTTTAGAATCTGTATGCGGTTGTGAATCTGCACAGTGTCCCTCTGCCTTCCCTTTTCTCCTCTCATATAGATGCCAAACTTCATCTTTGACTTTAATTTATCACAAATTTCTGTCTTGCATTTGTATTCTATTTTATCTAATAGTGATTTATTTATAAGAATCTTTTGTAAGTGGTAAACAGCATATTGTGATACACACTCTAATGACAGTGCATATCCTCATCTGACTCAAATGAACTAATTTCAATTGTTTTCTGCACAAGATGGAGAGTTCATCCATACATGTTTTCCTCGATGGATGGCAAATACATGTGCTTTTGAGTATCTTGTAGATTAAGAGGCATTCTAATGGCTGCCTTTCTGTTTGGAAGTTATAAGAGATTCATTGAAAGATAGAATATCAAGGACTGAATGTAATTTTTAAATTGGTTTTGCATATATGTGTTTGTAATAACAGAAAGTATGATTAATTGCTTATCTATGCATTTGATATTTGAGCACAACTTGTCTAGAAGAAACTGAAAACACCTTATTTTATTAGATGTAGCAGTTACTGTGAAGTGAAAAAGACATTTCAACAACAACCTCAACCCAGTGGCAAGAAAGTGCAATAGTTTTTCAAGGAAGTATAGCAGCGTTTATGATGTTTAAGGGGTCTCTCTTTTTTAAGGATTAGGGGCTACAGTTTAATGTGGAATCACTCTAAAGCAGAATTTCTGTGGAGTTTATAACTGTAGTCACCTTAATGGTAGTAGGAAAATCATAGAAGAATATAATTTTGCCTCACCAGTGTCTTGACATATTATACAGTTGAAGTTGCTCAACAGTGACACTTCAAGAGTGAAGTGGCTCTCATTTGACTAGATGGTGATAAATAGTATGCTGGTTGCTGCCACAGCTACGTTTTGCTAAATGATTCTTTTCCTACTCTCAGGCACTCTGTTATCACTTAAACATCAATTATTTGTCACAGGAGAACGTCTGCTATCTAAGTTAACACTAAAAAAATCATGAAAAAAACAAAACAAAACAAAACAAAACACTCCCCCCCCCACAATCAAAACAAAAAACCAAACAAACAAACCAAACAACTGACAACAGAAAAAGCAAACCCACAAAAATCCCAGGACTTTATACGGCTCTTCACATTCCAAGAAAGCCAGATCTGTGGGCTTCACATTCAACACTGCTGCAAAAGAAATTTAATGGGCAGTGAGATGGGTACATGCACCAACCGACAGTAGTACAAACAGAAGTAACTGCATTAGCTTCTAAGCACTATCGAAATATATTATCATCTCTGAGTAATGGATAATATGCCTCCGGTATGTTAATTTCATAATCTGAATAGCAGCAGTGATAAGTTTGAGTGTCTGATACAAGAGGCTATACTGTCCATATACTTTCTAAGACGAAAAATATTTGCGAGGAGGTCACCTCTGAAGTCTTCATGAGATGATGCTGATGACTATTATTTCACTGGCAGCAACTTACTGCTGACAACTAAAAAGGAACTGTGATTGTATGGTTAGATTAAACGTAATTCTGTATTTGAGATCTGAAGACAAAATTTTCGTAATTTTGTAATACAATTTTTGTAATTGTCGCATTTCGTAATGTGACTAACAGGACAGTCACACTTGGAGGGAAGTGTTCAGACAAATTTTGAACCCTCACGATTTCCAGCTTACCTGGAAATATAGAAATATATTCAATGGAAGAAGGAATATCTCCTGTTCTAGATCTTTTCTTTAAAGGATATTTTTTAAAAAGTATTTTCCTCATCTTTTTCTCAAATTAAGAATCTAAGAACTGTTTTGCACCACACTAACAGATTTTATTAACAGGTTGAATGTACTCTGATACATGAAAAAAACCTCAAGAAGTAATAGGAAATCAATATTTAAATGACTAATTGTTTGGGGTTTTTGTTTGTTTTTTTTTTCTTCTTCTCTGTTTAAAAATTAGATGGAAGAATAGTGCATTTCTATGACTTCAAAGATATTAGGAGGCAAGTCTGAAATGGTTCCATGTTTTTTTTAAACTTAGTTGATTATATCCTAGAAAACTGACACTTTTCACTTTCTCATAATATTGACTCTGAAGAAGCAACATGTGAAATGGTTATATTTAATAAAATGAATTATCAGAATTATAAATTAGGCTTCACTATGCTCAAGTTTGCATATTCAGGACTTCAGGCTCTGAGTGACACAACAGCCTTTCATTTCTCTGCTTTATCCTGTTATCAGCTTCTGTTCTTATGCCTTATTTACTACAGCAATTCATCTCTTGTTCTCATAGTCTTTTTCTCTCCATCTCTATTTTTCAAAATATAAAAGCATTCCACTGTAAACATCCAAGCATAAAATAGCAAATTCGTAGAGGATCACAGACATGGACTTAGGAAGAATCACTGAAACCTATTCTGGTCCCAAAATCTGCAAAAATGCAATAGATGTAGAGCTATACAAGCTATACAGTCTAGGGCAGAATTGAAGTATTTCATCCTGAGATGAAACTTCCTCTTCCTAGAAAAACTGCTTCATTTTCTAAATAATTCTCTGCTATCATTAAGACTGTAGCTGAGGATATCACAAGCAACAGCTTTCCTACAGATAAGGCAGCTCATCTGCAGGTGTGCTCTGCCACATGCCTGTGGGAAGTCAGCTTATCAACCTGTTGATAGTGAACTGCTTATCTGAGATGTGCACAACGGCTTAAACAAAATATTTTACAGACGTTTTTCATTTGACATCTTACATTTCACAATCTTAATTCTTTTTAAATATTAACATTTTATGTAATATTTTAATGTGATACAACATATCAGATACAATACTCAGTTATTCAGTGAAAAGAGCAGCTTAATGACATTGTACTTTCTGCAAAGTCAGTGAACCAAAGCATCATTCCTTTTATTGAGTCCCCAAATATAATATATGCTCAAATTTGACAGATATTGGTGAGATCGCCTGAATCTATTTTATTACTGGATGTACTTTGTTCTTACTTCCCCCAAGTAGAAACAATCTCTATTAAATAAATGTTACAATGCAGAAAATTTCTGCATTCGAAGACTGGAAAACTAAATTGGGAAAGAATAACTCACATTCTTTGTACTTCACAGTTCTGAAAGTAAACTCTTCTCAACAAGTGTGCTGTACTGATAGTGATCCTAAACTTTATACATTATTTGGATTAAGAGCATTTTTATGCTCCAGACAACATTCAGTTTTAAAAACACAGTACAAAGGAAAAGGGCGTTCTCAAGTGCTTCCCAGCCAAGAATCTTATTTGGTAGTACAGTGGCCTAGTAAATTTGAAAATTTCTCTATGAGGCATCTGCTAAAAAAGATTTCTTGACTGAAGCATCATGAGCCCACAGCATTCTCTACTAACCTTCATGTCCCTGTTTGTTACATAAATATTTCTAAAAATTAATATACCAGACCAATTGCACTTCCTCAAGCAGTGCACCAAAGATAGGAAAAGACCATGGCATAATGAGTATTCATAAAGGTTTTAAAAGCCTGAGATAGCAAACCTCCTCTTTTCTGACAGTAAAGTAATTTCTGACAAATGACTCACAAAAATCTTCAGTCTGAGGAGCAGACACAGGTAAATAGGGCAGCAGAACCCACTGTGCACCTTCCCTAAAGCAGCAGAGACAGGACAAAGCTACAGCCAGATCCACATCTGCAACATCAAGGTAAAACTTTCAAAAAGAAACATTTCAAGAAAAATCCAATGGTTTAGTGAAAATGAATGCACAATTTTTTATGTCCACTTCTCTATTAGGTTTCCTTGGCACTGGGAGTGGGAACACAAATGAGAAACATCTTCTGTCTGTCAGTGATTCACCAGTTCTTGCAGCAGCTCCATTATTGGCATTTTCTAGGGCTTTTGTAGAAGACCACAGATATCCTGCCTGACGTCCCTGAGCACAGCAGTGAAAAGAAGCTTTGTGAATAGCATTATTTACCCAAGGCGAGTTACTGATTGCCCCTATCCAAATGACGGCTTTCTATGGGTTAAGCTTTGCTACAGGACATCTAGAACTTCTGCATAAGTATCTTTTTAACTCCAAATCAATGGCCTCATTACCTGAAGGAAAAGTCAGACTAACTATTAATACCTGCTAGTAATTTGTGCAGTAAAACCTAGATGGATCATTTGCTTCAGTCTGGACAGGTTGATAGAACCCAAATGATGGAGTAAACACATTGATTTTTCTCAGAACATTTGTTTTAAAATGAGTGTCACCATTTCAAAAATACTCTTTAATTATCGTGTAGACAGACTCTACCTGGGCTTTGCAGTAGAATTATTTCACTATTTTGAAGAAGCTACAAGTAATAGGAAAACTTTTTAAACTAAGCTACTAGCAGATTAGCAGCAAATTCTATGTCTTTATTTCATGTTTTTAACCCTCCTTTTGAGACAGTTTCCCCTGAGGTGTGTATTTAAAGCATAAGCAAGTCTTGAATGGTGAAGGATTTGGACAGCTCACATCAGTTGATCACTATTTTAACAACATGCTGGGATATCCAGGCTGCCGTAAGACATTTCTTGAAGGAAGACAATGCTGTTCAGACACAACTTTTGGCCTAGTACGACTTGTACTTTTACAAATTTGTGACCCTCCTCAGTTATCCCTCACCTGAAGACACATAGCAGAGTGCAAAGGCTATTAGGTTCCTAGTGGTTCCTCCCACTTCCTAATAGCTTTGGTATAAACTTAGCACTGTAGGTGGCTGATTGACTGCTGTCGTGTCTCACTGTGTTTAACAGTGCATTTTACTGAATAAACAATTTCAAAAGGTGGCTTTAAGCTGGAATTAAAATCCACCTGGCACATTCTGAACAAGAAACTGGCAAAATGCTGACCAGAAAAAAAAAAATTATGCCATCGGTAAGATGAATAGTAGGAAGAACATATATATAAATGGTTGAGGTTTTCAAAAATTACGTAATTTCCCATTATTATAAATACTGGCACAAATATAGTTCAAAGGAGAGGGGTAAAAAAGAACACCATTTTATAAAAGAATACATTTAAGAGAAAAAAGAGAAAGCACTGCCTTCTGTTTAAATGTCCTCCATTAGGTTCTTCTGAACACTCATTAGTTCCAATGGCAAATAGCCTTGAAATACATGAAAAATGCCTTCTGCCAGGATACCTAAAAAACTATTGACAGCAGATAAGCAGTGCTGTCTGCACACTGAACTGCATGAGTAACAACTGCCTCAGTTATTCATCTGCTGCTGCCTGTTTCTTGTCTTGTGACTAAACTGCAAACTTTCTGGAGCAGGGCTAATTTATATATTGCGCCTCGATTTAATGCTTACAATTTCTGTTACTAGTCTAGACCTAATGTCTCTAGTTTGCTGGATGAACATAAATAATAATTGCCTAATTAATAATCACCTCAAAGAAAATCTTCCTTTTTCCTGTGCCAGTGGGAGATATGCATCTCAATAAAAGTAAAAAACAGAATATGTCAGATGCAGAGTCACAGAGAAGTAGTAACTCAAATATGCAGTGTTAATGCAACAATAAAAGCCAGAACTGAATGGACAAGTCTGTTTTTAAATATCAAGTATTTCAAACTCAAGTACATAGAAATTTTCTGAATATACCTCTTCCTTTCACTGTTTCAGTTACTCTGTCCCCATTCCCAGTTAAAGGAGAGGGTAAAAAGCAAAAGAAGTGTTCATGTAATTAGCATTAAATCCCTTTTCCCATATCCAAAAAGATGTGTATTTTAAAACCACTTCTTTAAATAAAGCAAGACCACATCTTGTTCAGTTATTCCTTAACCTCACTTTAGGAAGGCATTCTTCTGCCTGCATCCAAAAACACATGGGGACTGAGTCATCCTGCTTCTTTTTTCATCTGCTAAGCCCAAATAGAGCAGGATAGATTTCATTGCCCTCAGCATGCCCTCATAACACTTCTGCTTTACATTAGGACTGTGATTATAATCAGATCTCATTCTTCAGGGCTTCAGCTGATCAGCTGTAAGAGTCAGGACCATAATTTGACTTGTAAATTCTCCTCTTCCTCTACACATGCATTTTTCTTTTGAAGGACTTGCAATTGACTGCAGCTGGCTGTTGAGTGAGGGGTATCCATACTTGGGGTGGCACAGTGCTTGAAGGTGCTTGACTGATGTGTCTGATTAGGCACTCAAAGTCATTTTGATAACACAGTTTAGAATCAGGAAGGAACTATTAAAAAACAAAACCCAAACCAACACAAAACCTCCATGGGGTTATTTATTCAAGGTTGATCAAATAGATTTATTTTGGCAGATTAATCTTTCACTAGATGAACATTTATATAATTGATATGATGCCACAGCATTTGTGGAAGGAATTTATTAGAAGTTTTCTGGTTTAGCTTTGCTTTTTCATGAAATGTTCCATTTATTTTCTGAAGTAACATTGAAATAGGCAGCATCTGAGCTTTTTATTACTTACTTTGTGCTCAAGTTTCCCCAGCACTATGTGACCAGGCTACCCATTGCATTGTGCTTCATGAAATATGCTCATATTTATCTTGATGAGGTACTCAGCTGTGCTTCTCTGCTGGTGCTCTGAAATGCAGAAACTATTCTGGGGGTGGTGTTAAAGTATCTCTTTTTAACTGTAAATACAGATAGATTTCTGAGTGAGGGACACAATGATCACATAAATGAAGTACTTTTTACTAATCTGATATACAATGCTGAGTAAGAGGTAATTGATATTTAACACGGTTTGTCATATGTTTTCAATGTTGTGATCTCAGAAACAGTTACACAGCAGCACTTCCAAGTTTTCTGAGAATGGAGATGGTGATAGCAGCTCCTCCACCTTAGCTGCTCTATTTAGCTACACTATTATCTTTGGTGAGAAAATCTTTTTCATCCCTATGTCCTGTTGGAATTTCCAAAGAGGTGTTCCTGCTCTGAAAGCTCCAAACATCATTCCTCCCTATTTGCTTCCACTAGCACTCTACAGAAGTGCACCAGAAAACTTACAGAACTGATTGCCTTCTTTCAGTGGAGGGAGAAAAAAAAAAGGGGAAAGGGGGCAAGGATATTAATTTCCTATAATTGTTAGGTTTCCACAACTGTAGATACTTAAAAAAGAAATGCTAGAAAGATACCAAAATCACGAACGTTTGTTGTGAATTTTTGCCTGTTTATTTACTTAGATTACTAATACAAAATTTATCTGTGCAACTGAAAATGGGGGGAAGAGAAGGCATGTATCCTTTACGAAGAAACTAGGTTCGAACAAGGAATAAGCTTCTGGGCTTACTAAAGGCAAAGTGAGAGCTTGTAGAAAGGGCAGGGAGGGGTTTGGATCCTCTGGTAATTCCAAACTCATAAATGCATGCTGAAACTGGAGCAGCACTTGAAGCTAAAATGAAGTTAGGGCACAGAAAAGGACAAGTTCTATTGAAACGCCCAGAGACAAAGCACATGAAGAGGTACCATAGAGATCCACAAATAGCTGAATACAGTAGAAATAAAGATAGGACTGGTCAGTGAAGTGCTGCTCTGTCCAGGGTGATCCTGTATATTTTAATCTCAGTAAGCTATCTAGAGTTCTTTGAAGATCTGGTTGTCTGTCAGCCTCACTTATCTTGCGGATGGTGTGCAAAGGCAGACGGGATTCTCAAGTAAGTTAGAGTACAACAAAAAAAAAATCCTTCAGCAACAGAAATGGTAACATCCACATCAAATACTTTTGGCAGAGTGTGCTTTTCTTAACACCAAATAAAAAGCTCTGGTGGAATCCACGGAAGGCAACCATGTGAAGGACTTCCCAGATAAGAAAATATAGCAACACAGAAAATTACTCCAAATAATTAGGTTGAAAGACCATTATTGTCAATTTGTGTGAATATCAGTAGAAAAAAACCTAAATATGTCCTTTCCACCTTAAGAAAATTTGTCTACTGACTAGAATATTCAGGCAAATTTATAATAATGTTGGCAGTTAATGGAATACAAAAGCACTTGGAATTTTAAGTAGGATAAATAAAATGCAATGTGATTTCTAATAAATCTGGGCTTATTAGGGCTCTTAACCTATTTATATGGGCTTTCTTTCTATGTGATTTTTTTTCACTGATGCAAAGAGTTCTCAAAGCAGTTTTATTGTGCTAGAAACCCTGACAACTATATCTGACGTAAAATTCCTAATTTTAAAATAGCTCTTCTATTCTGAATGGTAATTACATGTCTTACAATATGTCTTCTAATCTGCAGTTATGCTCATTTATAGAAATAATTGCATCTGTTTATCTATCTAAAAGCTGGTCTATTCATAATTTCCCATTTTTCTTTCTTACCTTTAATATCTTTCTCCTAAATTTTCAGTTTAGGTGAACCCCAAGTTGCAAAACTTCAAATTATTGCTCACACACAGGGCAGGCAATTCTCTCAAGACTGTCTGCTGAGGACTCTGCAGGGTCTGCATCCATCAGCTGAGATCTCAAGACACAGGATGACTACACTGCATATGTCCCAATTGTACTGATTTAATAAGATTGCAGAATGATTCCAAAGCTTTGTAAACTTGTCCTTCTTATTAGTTATGTATGTGGGCTACATGTTACAGTTGGGTTTAGAAATTCCTTTCAAATTCTGACTGTTTCTGCTATTAGACGTTAAATCGGGGACAGTGCCTTAAAATTTTCTGTTGTAAAGATTAAATGAACAAAATATCCCATGTTTGGCACTGGCTTTACCCAAGTGAAATCTGTGAAGAGTGGTATTTAGGAAAGTCTCTTTGGATTCATTGCATGGTGCATTATTTTCATAAATAAATGAGCTGCTGTGAAGAATGTGCACGGGTTTTGAGTCATGAACCAGACCTTTATGTGTACACTCCAGAGGACTGCAAACTCTGTTCCTCTGCTGCTTTTTCCAAGCTCATGTTTTTATCTTAAAACAGCCGATTTGGTTCTTGTCATCACAGAATCCATTACAGTTTATAGGCTGAGATGACTTTCCCTATGTGTTCTCTTATTAATATTGCCAAGACTATATTCAGGTAAATAAACAGAATTTTGAGCTTTCCATTTTTCACCTTGTTTACTTCCTATTAGTGCTCAGTGGATGAGTGCATCTGTCTGCATGAGCTATGGATACTCCCATCTCAATGGTTCTATCCTCGTTACAGCTCTTACCTTTCTACAGCTCTTTTGCAACCCAGGCTGCTGTGTCAGACCTGAGCATCAGATCCATCCTTGGAGAGGAGGGAAGAAATAGGAGTTAGAGAGTGCTATATGAGGCAGAGCAGCTGAGATATGCTGGGGCATTCAAAAGGCACAAGATACATTGCATGCTCAATTGATTCACAGGCCAAGGGTTTCTTTACAAAGCTAAAACTCTTTCAGAATGTCTGGGAGAAATGAAGCAAGTCTTCAAGTATAAATCCTTCTCTTTCTTCAGGAAAAAAAAAACCACAAAACAACACTCTCTCTCCAAATACATATATTTCTAATGAATTTCTGTGTAATTTGTAGTAGATTTTACTTTTGAATTTTTGTGGTGGAGAAGGGGGTTGTTAAATTCATTTTACCTGTAATTTTTTTCTGCGTGTTGTTACAGAGCATGTTTGCATGTTCTAAATGCAAGACCTTCCAACCCAAAAAGAAAAAATTACAACCAACGCAAAATATTCCTTGTAGAAATGTAGTCTTAAAAATCACTCAATAATGCATTACTTTGACTATGCATTTTACTGCAACGTGACATATATTTAAGTGATTTATTTCTGTCTTTTAGACATAATGTTTCACAGCCTTCCTGTGAGCTTTTATTCTGACACTGTGCATCCTAGATGAACTAGTCAGGGTTTTTTCCATGTTTATTAACTAAGTTCCCACCATTCACTAAATTGCATGTTTATCTCTTTTTTCCTAATTCTGTCAAAACTGATTATCAGAATGATGAGCAGCGTCTATACCACAAGCTACTAACAGGACTCACAAGTCATCTCAAAGAAATTTTTTTCCAGAAGTCAGTTTTATGTTTATTCCTTTGAAGACGTGTGAATAATGGCTGTTGTGTTTAGCATTCAGATCAATGAAATGTCACTTCCTTTGGGCTAATGCCCGACTAACCAATTGCAGGCACAAATAGTCTCAATCTCATAATGCACTCAGGAGCATTATGCTGCTGGAAATCTCTACATTTCCTCTGCATGAAGTGAGTGGTATCGGTGTCTTTATTGGTGCTTACAAAATACTGTTATTGGTAACTAGAAAACACGTATCTGATGGCACAGACAGAATTATCATGATTTTTTAATACAAGGTTGTTTTCGTTACTACCTTTTAAATCCACCTAGTCTGAGTGACCTTTATATCACGTTTTGTGTAAAATGCTTAACAGTAATGACAAGCTGAGTATAAGCCAGTTGAGTAAATATAACCCATATGGCATTGCTCACAAAGTTGATAGCGCTTGAATGTTTCCATTTCTTCAGCAGATGTGTTACTGCATTTCCTAACAGTCACGGGCATCACTAAACAACAGTGAGAAGTGCAAATTTTGCTGCTAATCTTTAGCTGGAAAACGGCACAATGGAAACTTTCATACATTTTCATATTGGCTGAATGCCTGGTTATGCTAATGCTATGTTCAATACGTCAGATATAGCCTAGGAACTATTCGTTTTAAATATTGTTTTGATGATCACATGGACTCTGCAAAAATATCCTTAAAATGAGTGTAAGCTTATCTTTATGAGTCCAGCTGCAGTGGACTCCCAAAGAGTGCCTAAGACAGTGTATTTCCTGAGGAAAGAGCACGTAACCAATGCCAGGATCACACACTTCCTACATGCTGTTCTCATCTTGGCTTTTCTGAAGTGGCCCAGTTGCCTTGGCCACCAAAGACACTTAAACACAGGGCATGACCTGTATCAGATTCAAACTCTGTTCTTAAAAACAGCATAGATGCCATGACACTGTACTAGCTTAGAATGACTTGAACCCAACCCTCAAAAATGTCTCAGAAGCTGTGAGAGCCCCCAGGCCCACACCCCTGCTCTTTCCTGCATGCCCATCTCCAGCAGTGAGCAGCCTCAGGAACTGCCTGTGCCAGCTTGGTGGGCTGCAAACCATGTGTTCGGCATCAGTGAGATCTCCCCACTCACTTTGCCTGCCCAGAGGGGGCTCCAGTAGACACCTTGCTCTCATCTCAGTTTTTTGGACAATCCTCTTTTTTTGTGGGAAGCTCCTTTGGACACCTCTAAGGTGTACAGCACTCACCACACTGGAGACTTGTCCTGCAGGAGACTTCTCCAGCCAGACTCAGGAAGGAAGGACTATTCCTAGCCAAAAAAAGGAAAAACCTTTTATAAACTGCTGAACCCTTTCCTTCCTATCCACTGAACTGCCACAGCTTCATGGATTTTTTTATCCTGTTGCCCAGGAGCAGGATGGCTACCAAAATAGGACAGCAGAGAGAAACGAGAAAACACATCTTGAAAGATGACCCTTCCTCACAGGTCACAAGCATGTAAGAAGTCCTGCCTGACCTCAGCCTGTGAGATTTATACCTTTATCATTTTTATAGCTATCTAACTCCAGACACTCAAGAAATTTGCTGTACAGTAAAAGAATCCCAGCCCTAATTTTGCATTCACTACTGAGAAGTTTTATGAAATGTTCTTCCTCATAAATAAGTTAACATTTTGGGGCAAAAATCATGCACAGATGTTTCATGGATAGCAAGATGTCCACTAGCATGAAAAATAACTGCAATAGCAATCTTCCTTCACACGTTTCATAGGAATTCCTCTTTAAATTATGCTGAAACCCTTACATTATGCAATATTCCTGATAAATGCACCAAACTGGGATTAGGCAGGCTCATCTCTACCATCTGCCACTGTCTCTTCAGCTCCTTTGTGCTCTGAAATAAGTTTTGATGTTTCAACCAGGATGAACCCTGACCCTGCTGAAGTAAGTGGGAGTTTTTCCATTGATTTCAGGTAAAATTATGTAGAGCTGCCGCTGAAGGAAAAAAAACACAAGGAGTCTTGACCTCTCAGTCAACTACTGCTTTACATAAAAGCCGAGATGAGCATCACTGGGATATGGTTGTATAAAACAACAGAGGCAAAGAGACTGATATGAGTATGCCACAGGGAGAGATGAGGGAAGTTAATACTTGCATTTCCCTGTGACACACTGAATAATTCAAATTAGCAAATAACTTCCGCTCCTCTTGTCATGAGTTCCTGAAAGACTGACCACATTCCTCTATAGTACACTGAAGAGTGCAAATGAGTCTTTTATTAAATCCCAGGGTTATGTCTCTCAAGTTCTTTATATTCCTTATTACTGCTCCACTACTGTGACAAAAGACTGTTTTCCTAATTTTTTAAAATTATTTTTCTGCTCTAGATTGGGCTCAGAGTTGGCACAAGAGTCCTGGTAGCAAAGCACATCAGGGAAATAAAGTGTCAATCTTCATTCCTCATGTCATTAGCCTTCTGATAGCATTTTAATATGTGGAAGTGTACTAAAATAGTAAAAAAATTCTGTCAAAGTGTTTATGTTTTGGAAGTAAGTTTTTGCTTCATAGTCTTGATATCTATATTTCAAATCTTATTTTTTACACTGAAAATAATAAATCATATATTTCTTTATAAATATCATGGTATTATTAGAACCTCTCCTACAAAGAGTCTGGTTGGAAGGAGTACATTGTCTGAGTTGTGTCAAGTGTCCAATAGCAGGCAGTAAACCTGAACAGATATGGAATTACTTCAAATTAAAGCAGTAGATTAATCTGTTGATCTGTTCTTCCTGGTTCCAACATCTTCCTCAAAAGAGTAACTATTTTAAAGCTATTTCAACCCAAATTCTTTCTTAAACCCTTTTTGTTGGAGGAAGCCATTACAGCAGTAATGTAAGTTCTGAGAAACATTACAACTCACCATTGCAATACAGCAACAGAATTGTGAGTTTATGTAATTTACCTCAGTAAAGCGAATCTGCTTTTCTAGATTTCTTTTAGTTATAATACTGTTGATCATATTATTGGCAGGGCTGTGGGCACTGCCTAGTCTCACTTCTCACTCATTACTTGAGAAAGATCCTGTTTTCAATGGGATAGGTCTTTTCTAAAATTGAACCATTTGTACTGAAATATTCTACGCCGGAAGATTGTCTCAACATGAATTGGTAATTATTGTAAAGTAGTGGTGATTATAGCAATTTCAACCGATATTCTTCGGAAGGAAGATGGGAAAAGTGTATCTCCATTTTAAAATTTTGGCTGTTTTTTTTTATTTGTTTGTTTGTTGGTTTTTTGGTTTTGTATGGTTTTTTGGGTTTGGGGGGTTTTGTTTGCTTTTTTTTTTTTCATTTTGTTTTGATTTTGGTTTTTTTTGTTTGGGGTTTTTGTTTGTTTGTTTGTTTGTTTTTTGTCTAGTTGAAAAGACCACTCTTTGGAGCAGGAATTGCAATTAGACAGAAAAACCTCTAGAATTACATGGCCTATGCAGACTTAATGGATATTTTTCTGCATTCAGCCAAACCTAAGCCTCTTAAGAAACTGCAGTTTTGATCAGTAGCTGTGAACTTTTCATGTTGCAAATATGCATAAAAAAGTAAAAGCATTTGCAATTAGGACTTTTTTTCCCTTGGGCTGTGTATAAATGGAGAACTCAGGAATGCGGGAGTGCTTATGGCGTTGGATACATGAACTGTGACTCCAGGGCAAGAACTCTGCTCACACCAGTACACCAAGCACCTTTTCCTGGTGTGTAGTGCAAAAAATCAACACTGGGGTCCTCATGAAGAGCCATCAAAGTAATATAAATAGCCTTAGGAAAAAGAGCCACACATTCGTCAGAGAAGAAAAAATGCTTATTGGATCAGTCCTCCCATAGTGTGCTCTGGGGGAGGAATGGGTACTTGTTTGCCATGTTCGACTTTAACTTTCTTTGTTTTGTGGTGATATTTAGCAGTAATGCTTTAGGGTTTTTTTTCTTTTGGTTGAGTTTTGGGTTGTGTTGGGGTTTTTTTCTTCCTTTCATTAGTGGTTTTGTGTTTGTTTTTTTGTTTTGTTTTGTTTTTATAAAAATAACCTCACTCCTCCAGGTGCTTATTTCTCAGATCATGTAGCAAATCTTAGGTATCCATCTGCTGCCAGCTGTGGAAATCTATCTACTCTGCCTGTTCTGCAGCTCTTTTTCTGTACTGGTTTACTTGAGATTAGCATATGTCAGGAAAATTTCCTGAAGACTTTTATTTTGTTTATGGCCATGCAGAATTTGAAACTCATTGTATATTAATTTCCATTGCTACTTGTATTCAGAATAATAAGCCAATTTTTAAAATTCATTAGAAGTTTGTTGATAATTCTAAGACAAACTTTGCAAAGAAAGAGAATTAGTTTAGCCAAAAAAAAATACTGTCTCTCAAATGTGTGTCTTGTCCTTAAATGTAAACATGAGAAAGAAAATACCTAATTGGCTAAGACTATAGCTGAATATTTCAAAGGTTATTTTGATTTATATTGCCTCTTTTTGCAAACATGAGCCATGAAGTACACATAAAAGAACTGCACTACAATACGATTGCCCTCAAAAAATGTAGCACTACTATAGATAGAAGCAGAACATCTCACGTCTTCCACATAATAGAGTTAAATAAACAAACTAATGTGCTTTTAAAAGGAAAGAACATGTGGGAGGAAATTCAAACTGAGGAAAAATGCATCTACCTATGCATTTCCTTTTGATTTAAAACATCAGTTGAGAGCTTTCATGGGATTTGAGGGACTATTATTCCAAAAATTACTGTCACAAATTTATACTTACTTTCATTTTATAATTTACCGGCTGTGGAACTCAGAGTAACTTTAAGACATTAATGAAGCACACATTATATACAAAACTTGGTAGAAACTGTTACCTCTATATTTCAGATGATGAAATGGAGGTTAGATATACCCAAAATGATGTATAAATTACGCTGGAAACTTGTGCCTCTTTCCTGCTAGCAAATCCTTTCATGGCCAAAGCCAATCAAAATAGACTGAAGAGGAGACATCTTGGGGCAGTGGAAGGGAGCAGTTGCCTTTCATGTTTGTTTGGGAGATGACCACAATATTTACCTAGAATCATAGAATGGTTTGGGCTCAAGGTCTGGGACCTTAAAGATCATCTAGTTCCATCCCTGCTTCAATGGACAGGGACACCTCCTACTAGACCAGGTTTCTCAGAGCCCCATCCAACCTGGAACGCTTCCAGGATCTTGCATTATGCAAAACTCATACTTAGAAAACATTTCCATGCAAAACTTTTCCTTGGTCTGAAAATATCCATTAGGCAATTCTATACATGGACTGCTGGAACTGTGGGGTAAAAATTGCAAAAACAAATGTTAAGATCATTTGCAGTAGAATATTTTATGTCTGTGGCTGTCCTAAAACAAATAGATACAACTATCTGCCCTTCATAAGAAAGGTCTAATCAATGAACAGATGAGCTTTTGTGTGTTACTATGTTTCAATAGGTATTTTTATCGCACTTTGATGAAGGAAAAAATCTTGACATGAAAAATTGACTCAAATTTTAATTTTCAATTCAGAAGTTCGAATCAAACCTTTTTCCAGTTTTAATCATTATATGTGCATTTTACCAATGACAGACTCTACTAGGCTTCAGGTTAATTGTGAAATTAGCCTGTTTGATCTTAACACATATTGTGTTTAAACTCCCTTTGTTTCTACCAAAGACTGACAGTGTCATCTGACGAGTCAAGCAGAATGATGTGCCACTTCAGACAGACTTACACAGCCTGCGGTATTTCGACAGAACGAGAGCTAGACTGTTGTGTGTGTTTCAGTGCCTCTCTTCTTTAACTCCCTTGAGGAGCATGGGTAGAAACATCTCAGCACTCACTTAAACTGCTGTATTTCTCTCACGTGACTGAAAAATAAGTTAGAGAATGAAAAGCTGGGCTGTTCCTAGAGTACCAGAGAATCTGAAAGATGCAGTAACTTTATTTCTGATCTACGTCATTTACTGTAAGCAGGATTTGTGCTAAACTCACTGTTCATGTCCAAAGGTACATCAGAGAGAGAACAAGTCAAAATAAAATGTTTGAGTTTCCCGGAGAAATTGGTCTAAGCACTATGTCATCAACCAGAGTCATATAAAAACTTCTGGGCCGACAGGAAATATCACTGCCTTCCGGCTTGACCGCATGCTGGGGCACTGGGGGTGTATTTTGATCTAGTCTCTGAAGGGGCCGCAGTTTTCCAATGCCATCTTGGTGTTTTGCCATTAGAAATAGGAAGACAACATCTTCTGACATCAGAAGTCATTTTCTGATGGCTGTGTAGCTAATTGTGACAGCACTTACCCCACTCTGCAGTGTCCCTAAGCCAGGGATGAACATTTGGCATCGCTGCATCACTGCTGCCCTGTACCACACACTCTGCTGTATGAAAAAGTCATGACACACTTGTACCAGCCCAGCTCTGGTGCATCACCAGAGTCTGCAGAGCTCCAGCTGTGGATATGAAGATTTTGTCAGACAGACCTCACAAATGGTAATCCTTGTCTGTGCTTGATTTCTTCTCTACCTTCTAAATGAAGCCTATTGCAATATGCCCTGGGTGAATATCAGAGCATTCAGAGGTCAGCTACATCTCTGACCCAAGGCAATGCCAGGAGAGTGAACCACCAGCTTTTTTTGTTGCCTTCAAATGGACAGGCACACAGACCACTTTATAGATTTCTGCTTTTTGGGTTATAGCTTGATCTGTGGCCTTTGTATGGATTTGATTTTCTTCTTCGTAAGTTTGCATTTCTATGCGAAAAACAACATATAGCCTTGTGCTGCAACACAGTTCTAAAGATTTAATCAATTTATACAAATTGAGGACACAAATTTAGAAATTACGGTAAAATTTTAAGAAAGTGTCACATGAACCAACTCCCCACATTCCTTGGTGACATAATTCCACTGACTTCAGAAAATACTGACTTAAGTTAAGCATCAATGCCTTGATCATATTCCTCCACTCAGAGCAAGCAAATGACTCACAGCAGTCAGCTTGACAAAAAAAATCACGTTTTGCAGTCACAAATAATTAGTGATTAAGCTTTGATGATACATTTGTTTGTCATCTTGATTCAAGGTATGCTTTGTGCCTGTAGAGCTTAGCCTGGCATTTGTTCATGTAGTACCTCTTGCAGAGATCACTTTGTAAATGTGTACATAGTAATTTGTTATTTATGCTGTGTGGTACTTAATTTACGTTGTGTTATTTCTGCTCTCTGTTTCACTACATCTGGAAAAGATTAAGACTAGAAACACAAATACCAATGCAAACTGAGGCTTGAACAAACATTTCTGACATTTTCTCTCACAAGAGAGAGTCTCCTGATCAAAAATCATGATTCATATTGTGTGAATAAATTTAGTCCTGAAGAATATTAGAACAAACATTGTTTTGCTTGAGCCGATGCTCACAAGTAGTTTCTCCCTGTTCTCTCTTAACAGAATTTTAGCTAAAACACTACTCTATGGAGGTGAAAATATTTGAGTTTTTACAGAACATGTGATATGTACTTCAACACAATTTTGAGAGGTAAATGTAAATTTTCTTCTTTTTATTTTTTTAACAAAGTCCGATCTCTCCTACTTCTTACTCATCACTATTTTAGGGACATACAAATGAAATTTGAATATTTATGTATTGTCACTCGAAATTAGCTCTTCTCAGTTATTACTTCACAGTCATAATGAGGTGATAATGTGTCTTTGTATAATTCAAGAGCCAGATGGATGATTCTTGTCCTTCCTGCAGTAGCCTGATGTTAATTCAGTCAATGGTTTTGATGTGAGGAGAGCTGTATTTGATGTTTGTTAATTTATTCTATGTGACTTGCCTATTATGGCATAGTGAGTTTGGATGACTGCTACTTCAAAATGAATGTAGTGCATTCTCGTATCATTTGCTCCATCTAAATCACGTCTTACTAAATCCTGTTTAAGTGATCAAAATGATTTCTTTTCCATTAGACATATATATTCACATACATTACCTATATGCTTTTTCTCTTTCTCCCAACTTACGAAATCTCAGACTACTAAAGTCAGCAAACAGGAAGGTATGCAAACAAGGTTTTTAAAAACTATAATTGTAATTAAAGGAAATAATGTAGTGTACCAGACATAGACAATTTGAAATGCAAAGGGAAAGGAGAAAAATAATGCTTCCTGACATCAGGGTAATTAAGCATATCGCAGCCCGAAGAGAAGAAGACTGGAGATAATAACATACCACGGCTGTTCCTTCAGCTTTATGATTTTTCTAGCAGCCTCATTTTACCTTCTTGCCTCATAGTCAGTGAAGTCTTAATATGTTGATGTACTACTGATAGTGTCTCCAACATGAAGAACTTTTCAATAGGATGAAAGTGGTATACTCAGTCAGTTAGTGGTGAGATAACAAAATAAATTCTTCTTGCTCTTCTCTGATATATGTGCTTGAGTTGGGTTTAGAGATGGGATTTCTGAAATCTTTCCTCTATTACCGAGTAGGCTTTTTTTTTTCAGCCTATGGTCTGAATTGATGCTGTGAATTGGTCAGAAGAAGGAAATAAAGACATGTCTAAACTGTGAGGCTTGAAAGAGCATGAAATTTCTGCAGCAATTATTAAATTTTATTCTTAGGGTATTTGCCCAGTTTTCTTCATTTATCTCTTTTATCTTTTCTCTCAACTTCACTTTCTTTTTTAACAATTTTGATTTTGCAAATGATTGAGAATGATAGAAAATTTAGGGAGAAAGAATGTTACATCAAAAATATTTTAAATTGCTTTTCTGGTGGTTTATAATGAGAAAGAAAATATTTCAAAATTTTTAATATCTTTCAGTGTTCAGTTATAAAAAATACTTTCTCTTTATTCTTCTATGTGACCACTGTATTCCTGGATTTGTGGACTCTGCAGTGGTCCTTATCCATGGCTGTCATTTTGTTAGTTCCCTGATACCCATTTTCCTGAAATCTTCCTGAAAAGTCTCTTAGTTTTCAGATGATGTGTGGCAGGTGAAGTGGTGGAGCAGGACTGCCAGAAACCTGATAGTGGAATTCTGAATATAAAGTTTAAGAAGTATGGAAACACAAAGCTGTTAAGTATAATATTTGACCAGAATTTGTAATGTCTTATTTTAGTGCAGCAAGATTATCAGGTGTGTATCTTTACCTTACATTTTGTCTTCTATGCAAGATGAGTAAAAAAGTGAGGTTTTCAAAAGTGGTTCTGAACAGAAGAAGGTATCAGATGTGCAAACTTTTGAAAAAGAAGCAAAATAAGTATGGCTGCATCTATTTTACTAAATGAAATAGAGGCAGGGATCACTTTGGTCTTGAAGCCACACGGCACAAACTGACCAACACTGAGCCTCCCATGGGTTCTACATATCACCCACCTAGGCCCAATATACTGTCATTTTTTTGGGGCAGTTTTGTCAATTCAGATTTTCTGAGATAATGTGAATAGCTTGTCATGGTTTCTAACATGAACCTGGGAGCATGAGTTTCATTGATGCTTGGCATGTAGATGAATCTGGGTATTAATGGGTACAAATTCTAATGCTGGAAGAGCATGAAAAGAGCCTGTTTGGGTTATGTCTTGGTAGTGGATACCTATGTAGGGTATTTGCTTCAAATCAGGCCTGTGCACCAAGACAGCAGCAGCTGATCCCAAACTGCGTAGAGAGTTTGGACAATCAGCAGATGGTACTTGAGTCTGCTGTCCCTCCCTTTTTATTCAGCAGTGGTTGTGTAGACTGTAAGAAAGTCTAAAAATACTTCCTCCTAAGATCTATGTGAATGTGCTGGGGTAAAAGTTTGACCTCTCTGATAGCAGAAAACACAGTGCTAAATGTCTTGGTGATCTACTGGACAGTCCCAGGAGGAGGTTTTTCACTTAAAAATCCGCTTTCTATCTTCTGGGCCTGCTCAGCTTTCACCACTGCATATGGCTATACCACAATCTAATGATGGCTGTGAGGGAATGCTACATACCTCAGAACTGAGATCTCAGGTATTGTTGCATTTGCAGGGACTATTCACTGGGCACTGCCTTTAGATGGAATTTGAATCGTTGCTTATTTGATGCTGAACACTTTCTGAATTGTTTTAAATGAACAGCTGTGGACTCATAAATTCTAAACAAACATATTTTCTTGTAGTTTAAATGGCATTATTAGGATAATTTTAATATCTTTTGACAATTTGCTTTAGGATTTAAAACAACTCAGGAAATTTTTAATTGCTTTACATTCTTTTGGGGGTTTATTACAAGTTTATTTCAACTCTGTCCCAGTGTACTTTTTACCTAACAGGTTATGTTTTTCCCCAAACTACCAACTCTCATGTGCTTCTGAGATGCATTTTTTTCATCAAAAGGGTTTAATTCCCTTAGCATGACAATTAGGTTGATTATTTCTAAGTGTAGACAGATCTAGCCATGCTAATAGAGTTAATTACTTCTGTTGTATTAAAATGGTTTGGAGCGATTTGCCTAGGCACTAGCTGTGCCATTTGCCACAGCTGTCTGTGGGCTGGGAAGTGTTGGACAGTCTGATTGGAACGATGATTAATGTCTAGAAGTGCTCTGTCAGACACATAAAAGCCTTTGTATGTCGAGATATTTGGAGAAAATTACACAATCTGGCATATTTGTCTTTTAAAAAACAATTGTCTCCAAGATGTCCTGAAAACAGGTGAACACTCCACAGAGGATGTCCCAATCTGTTTGGCAGAAGCTTGCTGAATACCTTAGAGTGGTCAAAAAAGCACCTAAAGAAAATTTAGGATGTGCTAGGGTTAATAATTCTCTGTCACTTATTTACCCACTTGAGTAAATAAGAGATTAGGAGAAGAATTGAAAAGTTCTATAAAATCGGCAGGGATAAACAGAAAGGTTTTTCTGTGGACTGAGGATCTCGATGGCAGCAAGACTGATACAGTAACATAAGACTGAAGGGTAACAAAGGCAGAGACTCTTGGAGAGGGCTGCTGGAAATTCTCCCTCTGACTTTTGTTGCTTGAATTCTTGATAATGTATGGTTGGAATTTATAGCTGTTCTTTTCTGTGATAAATCTTTCCCGGAGAAGGCAGCTCCAAATCCAGTGTAAACCATTGTGGAACCCAAGAGGAAAGACGTTCTAAACTACCCTTGGGAAAAAAATGTACAGAAAGTTAAAAGGAACATCTGTAATGGTTGAAGACACCGACAAACTGAAACTAGCTTGAAATAGTTCAGAAAACAAACCTCTCTTTTGAGTTAACACCATAATTATTTATAAGGGAGTTCAGGCAGAAAATATTAAAGAACAGAAGATTTGGGATAAATAAGTGATTTAATGTAAAAAAAAAAACTGTGAGGGAAACCTTTGAAGGTGCCTTATTTATGTGTGTGTAGTCTGCAGATTTGAGAATTCACACAAAAGGGTACACACAGTATAATGAAAAGGACGTTATTTGAAAACATACTTTGAGTGGCTCATGAAATATCAAAATATCAGTCTTATGTTTTCCTTGCAATGTTTAAATATATTATAATTGACTCATCCCATTTCTAAGCACTGACATCAAAAGAAAAAAACAAAGCCTCCAGAAAACCAAGTTCATAAGGATGTCAGGAAGAACCATGATGGTCTAGAATGCCACAAACAAGCTGACAGTCTAGAAAATATATGTGTAGAAACATAAGAGGTACAGCAAGAGAATGACACTATAACAATATTTAGAATCAGTCAGTGTGCTTTATCCTCAAGGAAAAAGAAATACATTTGCAAATGTTATTTTCACAAGGGATCATTAAAGTTATCATCTGATCTCCTTAATATTTTAAACAGAACTCCTTGTTTTGTAAATTTTATCTTTCTACTTTGAAAAACTAATTCTTTCCAATAATAATTTTCAAAGAACCTCATTTTTTTCTTTTTTTCCCCTAAATTTATTCAGTTATATCAGGAAAAACTCAAAAAATACTACAGTTAGTATAAAAAATTGCCTTCTCATCCAGGGGATGACCTTTCCAAGTGCTCTCCAACCTGGGAGGAATGTCAAGACTGCTGGATTTCTCTAAGGATCACAATCCTCAAAAACGAAGTGAGACTGGCAAATTTAGGAGAAATGAACCTGAATTGTGATCTTTATTATTCTTGGGGAAAATATTACAACAATATTCTAAAATGTTTTAGTGCAGAAAAGAGTATTGTTGGAGACTCAAGGACTGTCTTTGGGTAGGTGTGGTCCATAGCCCCAAAAACATCTACAAGGTGGTGAGACAGTACCATCCATAGGAAAAAAAGTGGCCTGTAAGGCAACACATTGCCTGAAGAGGACTTTGCAGACGTCTCATCCTCTAAAGCTCTCAGGGGAAGAATGACCCCTGCTCTGTTTGCTGCAGAGTGTGTCCAGGAGCACCACAGCTGCGAGCACACAGATTCTACCTGGTGCACAAGAACGCCCAGGAGCACAGTGTGAGGCAGAGGTCTTCTGCTGTTTACTGCCTGCTGAGGTTAATCCTAGAATGAACCCTGCTGCTTCTCACCTTCACACATCTCAATCACCACATCGTATGTGTCTCGCTTCTATTTCCCATTCTTTCAAAATGCTAATGTGTAATTGTTAAAATTATTGGTGTGAAAATTGCTGCAAAGTGTAGTTTTCAAAGCCTTGGAATTCAGATGACTCAAACTTGGTGCTTTTTTTAAAAAATCTTATTTTCATTGAGGCAACTGCTTATATTATCAGTCTTTCTCCATTTCCTTTCTATGGTGTTTAAAATTAAGATTTTTAAAAATATAATATATGAAAAATAATCTCTTTCCTACACATGAAACTGCCAAGTAATTTTATTCTCCTTTTCTATCTCTCTCTTTTATTAATCACACTGAGATTTCCACTGTACCTGACATGAAAATTAGTGTTATTCTGCATCCACTCTGAATTTTATGCAGCACAATTATGTATGTATTTCTTGATGAAATGTTCAAATTGAACATTCCTCTTCTCCCTTAAATGCCACTTTTCTCCTTTTCTGCTTCTGTAAGAGACAGATCCTGTAGTGACTAACTCCATTTCAATGGAATTTTGAACACCCGCAGATTGCTTTAAAACCAATGGATGCTAAGCATTCAATATCTTGGTTTTTAAGGACTAGAATATTAGAGCTTTTTTTCCCCTAGAGTGTCAACTCAAAAGGCGATGTGCCACATTAAAATAAAAATACCTTAAAATAACAAGTATCATGTGCCTAAATTCATGAAAACAGTAGCATGAAATGTTTAGCTGTTCGGTTAATTTGGCTTCCTTTACTTTCATAAAATAGTTTCAATGTCTTTTGCTTTAGGAGAAAATTTTTAAATGTGTATAAAGGCAAGGGAAAATATAATTATTCTTTCACTTGTCTGTGCTGGTTTTGGCTAGGATGGAGTTAATTTTCTTCATAGTAGCTGGTATGAGGCTGTATTTTGGATTTTTGTGCTGAAAACAGTGTTGATAACAGAAGGATATTTTCATTATTGCTGAGCAGCACTTACAATGTGAAGGCTTTTCTTGCTTCTCATCCCACCCCAACCAGCAGAGGCTGGAGGTGCACAAGAAGCTGGGAGAGGACGAAGCCAGGACAGCTGGCCTCAGCTGACCAAAGTGATATCCCATACCATATAGCATCAGCATATAAAGCTGGGGGAAGAAGAGGAGGTCATTCAGAGTGATGTCTTTTGTCTTCCCAAGTAACTGCTGTGCTGTGGAAAGCAAGTTGCATAAAATTAGTAGCAATTTGTTGGTGTGAAATCTTTTTTTTTTTCTGGAAATACAAAACTGAGCAAGGATCTAGATTTGTTGAATGAGAGAGGAGTGAAAGGACAAAAGATATTCAGTATGCAATAGGTGAAGTGGGTGAAAACAGAAGGAAACATCCCTGATATCTAGGAATGTGTCCTGCCAGTGTCTCACTTCATTTCATTCCTTACCAGGAAAGTCTTCAGAGATCTGCTCCTGACCTAAGGGTCACTTGCATGACTGTGTTGGTTTGTGTAGTTATCAGGCTGTGAGAAAGGCATGTGCCTAGAAATGCCTCTTCTACCACCAGCCTCATACAGCTGGGTATCTAAAGGCAATTTTCTGGGGAAATAGCTGTGCCCACTAGTCTGGAAATGCTTCCCATGGTGAGATGCTATGGCTTTCCTCTTCATGTTCTCTGTTATCAGAAAAGAAACTGTAACTTTTCCACTCAAGATGGTTAACTGCCAAAAGACACACATCAGCACCAGTGACACACAGCTGAACTTAATGAAAGCTGCCACCAGACCTCAGAATTTCTTATTCGCTCCAGCAACAGCAGTACTGTTTGAAGCCATGTCATATAGGAATGGGAAAGCTAACAATTATAAAGCCAAGAGAATAGATGAAAAGGACTTTTCAGGCTGAGGAATGGCATTTAAAGTTGTTCAAGATTCCCCAGCAAAATGAGGCAGACATAAAAAGACTTTTACCATATCCTCATTGGGCTACAATTCCAAAGAGAAGTTGCAGAGACCAGAATTTTAATGTGCTGGCCTTTACTTTCCTCATATTACCTGGAGAATCGGGAGGAAAA
The DNA here is from genome assembly GCA_013398955.1 of Callaeas wilsoni. NCBI lineage: Eukaryota > Metazoa > Chordata > Aves > Passeriformes > Callaeidae > Callaeas > Callaeas wilsoni. The sequence goes on from VWPU01010306.1 coordinate 185,641, forward strand.
TATGGGGTTTGGTTTATTGGAAGACAAGCTGTCCAGCACAAACAAATCAAAATTCCCTGTATCCATTTCCATTCGGAACAAACTAATTGCTGTTATTTTAACAGTTTTCCCTTTAAGCACTTTAAAATTTCAATAGTTGTAAATATAATTATAACAGCATAATGCAACATTGCTTTCTGATTTCTAACAAAATATTTCTTAATTATGTAATGCAATTATTCCCTTCGACTTTGAAAATTCCTTAAATTACTCTTAAGAAAAAAAATCTTGCAACTCACGAAAAAATAAAATATTTTAAGGAAAAAAGTCCTTGTCTAAACGTGAATAACCGTGTTGTTATCTATCTCCTGCAGTCTAGAGCCAGTCAGACCAAACCAAAACCAAAATAAAACCCCCAAAAAATCAAACAAAAAGTGTTTTTACAATAATTTTCACCAAAAGGTATGCCATATTCTATGGTACATTTTCAAAATTAGAATCATATTGACTACCTCTGTTTCTAAATTCTCTGAAGCACTTCAATTTTATAGGGTAGAGTAAAAACGAAACAACTGCTACTGCTCATTCTGTGCTTCTGTTAGCACCCAGCTGTTCACCAACAGCAGGGAATCTGACTTAGGGCATCTGATTATGTTATATTTTGCAAACTGAAATATTTTTCATCATAAAAGCAAATAGAGGTGGTAGCTGGGCCCATGGAGTGAATATTGGTACATGCTGACATGCTTTAGCACCTCATCATTTTACTGTCAATTTTCAAAGACTTCCAGCTATAGTTCATGTTGGTTTTTATTCTTCAGTCTTCAAATCACAGAAAAATGGAGACCATAAGGAGAAATTCTGTTCACCTCTAAAGAGAAATTAATGGGCTCTGGAGAAAATTCTTTGGTTTAAGAGTAAGCTCAAAATTTTGTGGCTAAGAGCAAGTTAACATCAGCCCAGTTTATCCACCACGTGGAATTTGTCAAGACCTGGACCTTCCATTTATGTTATTTGTTAGATATTTTGCTCAAAAATAATCTACAAATTGCAGAAAAAGCACAAGTGAAAGTTGTTTCAATAGGGAACTTCCATAGGAGGGAAGTTTGTCACTAAAAGTGGAAGTGTCTCTGGAACACACAAAACCAATCTTTATGCCTTTAGCAGGTGTCCTAAGAACTCAAGGGAGATAGCTGAAGTTCCATAAATAAGTGCATAAACATGGAGTCCGTTCAGTCTGCCTTCACAGGCCATATTTTCTAGATTGTGATCTTTTTATCTGTCCCACACTGTCTTCAGTCAGGCTATGCCCTTCCTGGAAAGGTTTTCCAGAACTGTTCCAGACTGCACGCTACCCTAGATAATCCCATCCCAATGAAGTGGAGAGGTTATTTCCCTAAATAAAACAAGAGTTTTGTTGAGGTGTTACAGAACTGTGCTTGTAGCGAAGGAGTAACACCTTTCTAGATTCATCTTGAGCTTTTAATTCGTGTCACCAACAGCTCTAATTACGAAGAAGAGCTGTCCAATTTGTTCTCCAGTTCATGTTGTTGCATGCTTTGTTATCTAAGTGTAGAACTTTACATTTGTCCTTTTTGAATATCCTATTTTTTTTCAGCTCACTTTTGAATTTGCTAAGGTGTCTTTGAATTCTGTCAGTGTCTTGGTAGTGCCTTTCTCCCAGCTTTGTGACTTTTGCAAATGTAATGAACATCCATTAGCTCATCATACAGTCAGTAGGGAAAATGCCTTGATGAAAAAGCCTCTTGATGATAAATACATACAGAATGTCAATAAACCAAATTTAACAGAAAACTATTAATAATTACAGCACAATTCAATAACTTCTATACTCCTTTTTCTCTCCCAGTTGCCACACCTTAACAGTTCTTCAGCTTGGACTGAGTTGTTCTCCTTCCCTTAAGAGAATATCATTTGAATCATAGTACAATTCATCTTGTTCCAATTTCAGCGTCTTCAGTGCAGATATTTATTCACTTCATGTTGCCTTTATTGTTGGCAGAGAGAAGGTATTTTAAATGCACAACTCCTTTGGTCAGTTCTGAATAACTTTCTTAAGATGATGTGAGTTGCTTTCAAGATTTTTTTTCTCTATTGACTCTAAAAAGGAGCATTAAACTGAATGTGGATCTCTAGACTGTGTCTTCATTTAGTTGTATGAATTTTGCCTACAGTCTCACAAGTGTAACCGAAGTCAGATTACATCTATCACCTGCCTTATTTACAGAACATCTCACAAAAAGAACTTTTTTATTAAATTGATTTGATTTACCTAACAACAGAGACCTTCCAAAACCTGTTAAAACAGAATTAGTGGCATGAAAATCACTTATAAAGTAAAAAATTATCTTAGGGATGTTCCTGTAAATATTTAGATAACGGCATAAACATGTATTAAGGACTCTTACAAATATGTCTTGGATCTTAAAAATAAACAGATTTTAAATTTTATTTAACATGGCATATAGAATTAAATAGAAAAGAATAAAGGAATCAAATAAAATTTTCAAACTGAAATATTACTTCTACCCTTCAGCAATGTAGAAAATAAAATCCTGCATAAATATTTGTTTCTCCTGTGTTAGTATCTCCCTTTTGGCATATTTGTTTCTTGCTGACAACACATATTTTTTCCTTTATAGGGAAGAGGGCAGAGGGGGAAAGAGTGAGGGCTTCATCCTTTAATTAATCCATAACAGTGTTTTTTTCTTAAAAACCAGTATTAACCTTTCATGAGATATCTTGTATTTGTACTTCAAAAATAAAATATTTTTTGTTGACTAACAGAAAACCATTACATGGTCAAGGTTCTGTGTCCACTTTAGCTACAGCAATTAATACTTCATAAAATAGTGTATTACCCTAGTGGTTTGATGGCCTCAATATACAAGAAAAACAAGGTTTCTGTCAGAAGTAACATGATCTATTAGGCTGTATCATTTATCTAGTTAAAACCGACAAGCTTTTAGGAATTTTTCCTTCTCACAGATTATTTATTAGTATTAATAGCAGCAGCAGCGGCATCATTATCATCTTTGTTATTGAAATTATTATCATTAATTTTATCCATACAAGCAACAGGTAAATTTCATGTGGTCCTGAAAAATACAGCTTTGAAAACTATGCACTCTTCACAAGGGAATGGTTCTATAAATCTTTAAAAATTCATTATAGTGAATAGTACACAATGCATAGTACGTAAAAATGTGGTGATAAATAAGACATTACTAACATATTTTGTGTTATAATACACTTAGTGAAAGCGATATTTTATTTTTAGAGAGAGGAACATATCTGAAAAGTACTATGAAAACTTTATTTTGATGAAATATAACATGCTACTAATTATAAATGCCTGATAATACAAAAAATACTGAAAGATTTCCTTTTTGTTTTAACACATTGTAATGGAAATTTTGAATCAATTCCTGCAGTCCTAGGAAAAGCTGTGAAATTTTTTTCAGAGTGCTGTTACCAGAAGCAATTAAGCTGCCTATAATTAGATCTCATAGATCTTTTCCAGGTTTATGAACATACATTTTCATTTATTTGAATGAGAGTCCTACACAATGAACACCTTTGTTTGCTTAAACTAATATTTTTTTTAAATTTAGTAAACTTTTTGAATTGGTATGTATTTTTCCTAATCCTACCATTTGTACCTTTTAGAATATGCATAACAACAAAGAAAAATTCAAAAAACCTACATGAAAGACAGCAAAACAATCAAAGTAAAAAGATGGTAAATCACTGAAAATCAGATTCATTGTATAGTTACTTTCTATGGGTAATGACACATCTGTATGGGGGCAAAGCATCCTTTCTCTATTCATCACTGAAAATAAAAAAAGCCTTTAAAACCAGCTTAGCCTAGAGATCCATTAGATGGTTAAAACTAGGGGATATTAATTCTACCATGGCTTTTCTGTGCCTACACTCCTCTAAAAGAGGAGAAAATGCCGTTTTCTACTGCCTCAATATTTCTACAGATGAGAAATGGACAGGTCTCAGCTGAGCATAGCATACTTTTCCTCTGGAAGCAAAGAGGGACTTCAGGGATCTTCAGGGAGCTGAGGGTTCACGCTTTGTTTTCCTGAGGTAGTAGTTAGTATCTGCTGGAATTCTCCATCTTTTCTTACTTCTCTGAGCTTCCACTCAGGGAGAAAAGACAGATTCACCTTTCTTATCATTCTTTGTACAAACTCTTCTGCTCTCAAAACCTAGCTCTTCAGATTTCAGTGTGTAATCTGCTGCTTTGTACAAATTAAGTAAGATTTTGTTAAAAGAAAATTCTACAAGATCTTTTTCCCTTTTTCTGTCTCTTTCTGGTCTTGTGGGTTTGGGGATGTTTTGTTTACTTGGGGTTTTTTTGCTTCTTTCGGTTTTTGGGGTTTTTTTTCTTGTTTTTGGTATTAAAAACATGATATAGCAAGTACAGAAGTATTCACATAGCCATCCTGTGAAGCAATTTTCTGTTTTTGAGCCTGCAGAAATTCTACTAGTCACCAGTGCCTCATGCTTTCCTAGGTGGATGCACACACTGCATGTGGGGATCCATTTGGAAGTGCAGCAGATATTACTGAGAGGAGGATGCTCCAGGTGGAACCATGTAAGACACATTTTGAAGAGCTACACCATCCCTGTGTTGTCAGCCTTGACTCTTGCAGCTGTCAAGAGAGTAAAACTTGATAATGAAGAAACAGGTTTCTTGTTTCTGAACAGTACGATCTTTTAAACACTTTGCATATTCATTAGTTTCAGAATTGCAAATATTTCCTGCACTTTATTCTTCCTTTAATATTTTTTCTTGTGTATGAGGCAGTTTAGTGTTGTTCAAGGCATTCATGTATTGCCAGGTATCAGTTTCCTATAAAATAAAAAGACCATTTCTCTTGAATACAGCTCTCATGTTTTCCTCAGCAAGTAACAGATTATTACTGCATCTGCAAGAGACATGGGAGTGACAAGGCACCAAATGGCTTCATTGCTTATCTTTTCTGACTGAAATTGGATTTATACCAAGGAGAACAGAGAATATAACCTGGCTTTGAAGTTCAATGCATCCATTCACATAGTCAAACAACCACGTGGTAGAAACCAATTATCTTCACTAATAATTCATTCTCAGAATCAAAAGACCAGATTTCACAGTAATCAGGGCAATCTTCAGCACAAAAAAAATAATGCTTGCATATGAGTGAGAATAACTGACTGTATTTAATAAAATATACGGATTCGCTTTTTTTTCTGTAGAGAACATGCAGCTTTTCCTGTCATCCATTTCTCATAGGAAAAATAGACTTCCCTGTGAGAAAGAGGACCTGTAAAAGGAAATTGTTTTAAGCCAATTGTTTAATTAATTTAAGCCATTGTTTAATTAAAAGAGACAAAATATTTCATCAGAGGGTAGCTCAAGTATATGAGAAACAGAGTGAGGTGCCATGTTATTCCTCCATGAATATTTTAGTTTTGTCTTGAGATTATGTGTGCAGAGTTGGTTTTCCTCAGGAGATCCGTAAGCCCAATTGAATACAACAGCAGTGACCAACCTGCTGCAGGAAGCTACGGTTTTTGCCACGTTTGGGCTGGGCAATCTCCAGGGTTCCTCCCACTTCAGCCATTCTGTCCTGTCTGTGGTTCCATCATTCTGGACATTACAACTGTCACTCATCTAAAACGACACATAAAGAGCATCCTTTTTTGCCATAATACAACATGGTTGAAAGAGCTTAAGATGTAAAGTGCTGCAGACTTGGAGCAAAATGGCTGGAAATCTGCTCAGCGGAAAAGGACGTTGGACTGAAGCAGCAGAGTGCCCATGTGGCCAATAAGGTGACTGGCATCCTGGCCTGTATTAGAAATAGTGTGGCCAGTAGGACCAGGGAAGTGATCATTTCCCTCTGCTTGGCACTGGTGAAGCCACACATTGAATACTGTGCTCAGTTTTGGGCGCCTCATTACAAGAAAGAAACTGAGGTGCTGGAGAGTGTCCAGAGAAGGACAATGAAGCTGGTGAAGGCTTTGGAGAACAAGTCCTGTGTGGAGAAGCTGAGGAAGATGGGGTTGTTTACTCTGGAGAAAAGGAGGCTGAGAGGGAAACTTATCACTCTCTAAAGCTATAAGAAAGGTGGTTGTAGCCAGGTGGGGGTCAGCCTCTTCTCCCAGGTAAGAAGTGATAGGATAGGAGGAAGCAGCCTCAAGTTGTGCCAGGGGAGATTTAAATTGGATATTAAGAAAAATTTCTTCACTGAAAGGGAGGTGAAGAGTTGGAACAGGCTCAGGAAGTGGTGGAATCATCATCCCTGGAAGTGTTCAAGAAAGATGTCGATGTGGCACTTAGAGACTTTGTTTATACATGGACCTGGCAGTGCTGGGTCAATGGCTGGACTCAATGGTCTTTTCCAATCTTAATGATTCTATGAGTCTTTATTTTGGGGAAATTAAAGCAACAGCAAAAAACAACAGTAAAAAGTAAAATGCTTGGTAATGTTGACTTTACTTGTTCCGGCAGACAGATAGAAGACTATCTCCAGAGTCATAAACTATTCCTTGTGAACAGAATTCTTGGAAAGATCCTTGAGGAAATGTTCCATACTGCATACCTTTTCAATAGCAACCAAAATCTTGAATCTTCATTGCACCTAAAATCAGACTGGAATAATGTTCTCAAAATAGGAATATGACCAAAATCTTTACATCTTCAGAAAATACATAATGTGTCTTAGGAAAATACTCAAATACACCACTGGGTTTTGCATTTGCACTTCAGCCCCAGGACTATCTTAGCTTGGGAGCAAAAGCCTGGTCTTGGTTTTGTCTGGTAAAATGCTATGAAGTCATAAAGAATATTATATACAGGGAAGAGTCACAAAATAAAAAAGACTGCTTTCTAAAGAGCTAACTCACATCATTCTCTTCAAAAAATAACATTTGATGAATTTTTGATTGTACATTACAGGCCATATTTGAAACAGTGGGAAAATTTGAAAGGAAAGGAATTAAGAAAATAATTCTAGGATCAAGGTATCCTTCAGAAACGCACAAATTTCAGATTATTATGCTCAGAATTAACCAGCTAATTTTATGAAGACTAATAAAAGCAGAGATTATTGATGTGGCAGAGTCCACAGTGACTGCTCACTGGCTGACTGCCTTGTGGGAAGAGTAATGCCTGGAATGTCTCACCATAATGAGTAATCCAACAAAGACACATTTACATATTTCGTCCAAAGTGAATTAGCAAAATTACTTGGACAATGACAGTAAGTGTTTCTTAATTACATGATAGTATTAGCAGGGAAATAATTATCTGTAACTAGCAGTAGACAACCACTGGCATCCATAGATTCTCTCTTCTATCACCCATTATGAGACTTGAGCAAGAAGTGTCCAAGATATTTGTATAAATCACCTATGCACCTATCAGCACCTTAAGACTTGAAACAGTTAACTAGTCACTGTTTTCTCAGTATTTCCAAGCACTCATTATTTGCCTTTTTCATCCCTTTGATTTAGCTTGTAAATTCTTTGTACCAAAGATAATCTTTCTGCTCATATTTTTATTTTTTCTTCTTTTTATAAAAGGATATTTCCAAATCTTAAAATGCCACAATAACGGAAAACAGTTAGAGTCATCACAACAGAGACTAAATTAGAAAAAAAAATCATTCTGTATAATTTGCTAGCAAGCAATTAGAAAGAAAATCAATAACCAGACATGGCTCCATATTCAATTCTTTCTCTAAAATCATATAATATATGCTTTCTGAATAGCACATTGATAGGCACTGGGATATTTGTATTGGATTTGCGCAGCCATAAAGTCATACGTAGACAACATGCATTGTATTTCTTCCACTCAAACTCCAGCAAAGAAAATTGAGTGCATTAATAGTTCTGCTTTCCAGTTCTGACATTCAAAATCTGTACTAGAAATATTAAGCAATGTAACCAGGATCAGAGGATGAGAGATTCAGAAAGAGAAGAAATAAAAAGGATATCATGTTATTCTACCCTAGCCATCAGAACTATCTCTGTCCTTTTATTTTGAGAGTTAGACTGAAGTGGTATGACTTTAGTATAATGAAGATATTCTTGTTGGTTATTTAAATTATTTTTTAACAATGGAAGGGTAATAAAACCTGGAGTCCTAATTTATTTTCTGTCTTGAAGACCAGTATAAATTATATGCCTCAGTCTGGATTACTGTAATTTCAACAGAATGGCATGAGTTGCACTGTCAAAAGGCTGTACATGATACCTTCAATGACAATATTCACTGAATGTAGCAAGCTTGGAATGTGGCTTTAATTCAGTAAATTCAATAATTGACTAAATCACTTATTTTTTGCAGGTTATTTTGGCTTGTGAAATTACCAGGAAAGGTAAACACATTCACAACTGAAAGAGAGCTGCATAAAGTAAGGGAAAAATAGTCAATAATAAAAATAACACGGCTTTGTCTTGATTGACAGCTTTGAGTTATCAAAATTAATTACATAATACTGATTCACTTCATTAATCATGAAGTTGACAAGAAAATCAGAACAATGGACATTTAATAACACTAAGTTCACGAGCACTGATTTCTAAATAAATTTGCCACAGAATAAAAGGTTAAAATTCCACAGATGGATAATGGCTCTTATGGTTTCACTGTTGTCCTTTTTGCTTTTCAAGAGACTTGGTGAAACTCCTACATCTATTCATGCAAGAAAAAATGGTAGCAACAACATTTTGTATCATTAGATTTTCTTTTTAGGACTACTTAGTATCAACATTTCAATCTTTTAAATGCCATTTGTAAAATACAGTTAACCACTTTTCTTTTACATGATTAATGAGTTTTTACATCAATTGAATCATTTATTATTTCTTTATGTTATTTGCTTCAATTATATTGGAGGTGTATGTAGTTTAAAGCAAAATTATGTGAAGGTCTTTAGTAAAGTGCCTGGTTCTGGTCATGGTGAATCAGAATGATTCAGAAAATAGAGTTGTTCACTACTTAGACTACTTTCTAGTCTACTATTTTAGCCTTAGGAATCAGAATTCTAGTGGTAAAAGTCAATCTGATGATACTCAGTTGCTAAATTTTGTTTCACTGGGTAAGTATATTTTAGTCAATACTCTGCAGGAAAAATTCTGACTGATATTTCTATAGACATGGTGGAATAAAAACTGTATCTTTCTTGATTACAAAGCTCAATGAAATATCAGAAATTATGCTTGATTCTCCACAGCCTTGTACATTTTTTGGCTTTCTACATTATTCTGATATTCTGATTCAGTAGCATATTTCACTTTAAATAATTACGAATCACCCCACCAGGCTGTTCAAAATCAAGGTCTTTTTATGCACAGAGTACTGAAAAAGCCATTTGTGAAGAATCTCTGCGGTGAGCTCAAAAATCACTTCACCTTTATAATTTCAGAGGAATGACAGTATATGTTGTTAAATTTAAGTAGGCATGGAAATGGAAATATAGGCAGAAAAATTATGGAACAATGCCCATGCAGACATACACATTTTAAGAAAGCAGTAGCAAAACAAGAAAAAAGTTAAATGTTTCTGAGTATGCTAGTCACAGCTTAAGAAAGTTATTTCACTTTTCTTGTCAGTGTTACCTTAAGTCACTGTTGTTTGGCTCAAGGAGATATTACCAGGAGTAGCCAGAACTTTCCATTTTAGCAGTAGTGCTGGTATTTGATAAGCATCCTCAGGAGACAACATACAGTGCCAACTCTTCTGTGAGGTAGGCATAATTTCACTAATTTTAAGACTAGAGACACCTTACACATCATGCTAGCTCATATATCAATTTCCTTCGTCTTAGACTTGATTAGGTCTTGTAGCTGCTGTAACTTACAAATTGTCTGTAGTCCTGAGTTTCAGATATCAAGTTTCAGTTATAAACCATGAGTCAACCAGAAAAATCTTTAACCTTTAAGCCTTTTTGTTCCTAGTTCTGTATTCTAATTTTATGGGTGTTAAACTTAAACAGGTATAAATCTATAAACTAGATATAAATCTATAACTAGCTTTATAAAGTAACTGGTATGGTAATGTCCCCTCTATAAAATTAGATTAATTCTAGATTGCATTCACTCCCTTTGTACTTTAATTCTATCTCCTACTTCATGGCTTTTTCTCTGCATCTTGTTCCACAGGGTCTGAAATTATTCCTTATATTTGGATGGTACAGAAGTTAGGACATCTCTTCTGTGTTGCAATAAAATCTTGCTTTGTTAGGGTTTTTTTCTCCATTCTGAAGTATCAAAGATTAAGTACCTTGCAGATTTCCCAATGAGAGATTCATAACAAAAGAAATCCCCTAGAATTCAATAAAGGAAAGACACTTTAAGTCAGGGAAGAGGTGATCACTGGTGGTTATAAAAGTAGTCAAGAGTAATAGGAATTTTACCAAGCCAGACTCAGTGGGTGTATGGATAACTGTGCGCATATAAGTCTCTAAGTACTGTATGATTCAGCGTGCTCTTTCTGTCACTCACTTCATCTCACTCATTATTTTACTCTCCCCAAAAGCTCAGTGTTTTTGTTCAAAGCAGCTTCTTTCACCTTAGTGCTCCTGCAAGGCCTGTTTTCAGGGAGGAACACATAAAGCATTGACTGCTAAATTGCCTGCAGCCTTCCTAAAGTAGATCTGAAAACCTTCCTTATACCACAGTTCCTCCTTTCCTAACACCATTGGCCAGGACATATGATCATTTGGGGCACCTGAGCTGTGTGCCCCACTCTTAGCAGCAGCCCCGCTATTGCTAATCCATCTCCAGACATGCTGTAAGCAGAAGCAGCAGAGAGGATGCTACTGATAGCTGCTGCTGCTGTTGTTTGTATAGCTCCCACATTTGGTGTGGGGATTTCTCTCACCAATTTTTACCTTTCCAAAAGTTTGTTCTGGCTTCTCTCTGAAACACAGGATCCTCTTGACCAAGGGCTTTAAAGCTTACTATTTTTTTCTCAATCATTCTTTTTCTTTTTCCAAATTTGTAAAAAATAACTCCTGTAAAACATGTCCTCACATGCAACCCAGTCCCTCAGTCTGAATTCATATGACTTCTCTGGCACTATTTGCAGACATGGCCAAACATCTTCATATGTTTTTCAACTGGTTTCAAGGTTTCAAGATCTGATGTAGTGAAGAAAATAGAGTCATTGTTTCAAATTCTGCAGTTTCAGTATGCCAGAGACCTGGAGAACGGATTCTTTCATGTCACTAATGAAATTTTTATCTTCCTCTCTCTTTACTGTAGCTGCTTTAATTCTTTTGAAGAAATATAAATCTCTCACAGTTTAAAAATTGTTTTCTCTACCTATGCTTTCTCTATATTTTCTTTCCTTTGGTCTCTTTCTGTCTTTTTACTTCCCTCTTTTTTTTCATTTCAGTCCTCTCTGACTTTCTGGTTTATTTCCTTTTTAAGGTTAAATTCTACCACAGGAAGATTTTTTCCTATTCTCTGCAACACAATGTGCAAAGTCTTCTTTTTTTTTTATTGTTTGGTTGAAAACCTAGACTAAATGCACGAAAACAGACTGTACTTTGTTGGAGCATTAGAGAACCATTAACCTGAAACAAGAGTACAGGCAAAAGAAAGAAGCAAGACCACTTCAAAATGGGATTAATATCTGTTGCCCTGAAGAATGGATACATCGCCTTTTAAAGAGGTTTCTTTCTAGTCAGTTCTGTCAGCATTTCATCTTGTTTAAGATAATTCATCTTCTTTATAGTGCAGTGTATATCCATGTTCTGCTACAGATGCAGTGCAATTTCCCATTTTTAAATTTTTGTTAAAGATGTTTCCATTTCTTCTAAATGTTTCTTTTTGATGAAAACTCATTCACATTCATTGAATATCAGAGCAGATTCAGTAAAAAAGGAAAAGGAAGAAACAAATTAATATAAAACACCTATACATATGCTCAAAAGTCATGTTAAGATTCTATCTCCTAAATTGAGTTCTTTATTATGGGCTTTTCTCTCTTTTTACTTATTCAGATTTCCAGAAACCCAAAAAAGTGTAATCTCACTTTCTCAGTGGGTAGCTGATTTGAGAAGTGAGGTATATTGGTGTTTTCTTTTGTTTGTGGCTCTCACATAACTGAATATTTTTTGGAAGCAGATGCTTGGTTTATGATAATCATATAACTGCGGGTTGGCCTGGAGAGTTCTTTGAAAAGTTACATCACAAGGGGATTTCATCAGTGCTTCTAACATATTTTGAACAAAACATTATTGGAAATGTCAGCTTTGCTAAAGCAAGAGACAGATGAGAACATCATATCATCTAGTCTGACCTTCTATATATCACAGGCCTGTAAGTTTCACACTAATATTTTGTAATATCTAAAGATTTATTTAAGCCAGATGTCTCAGTTCTCAGATTGGTGTAGATAGAGGTAATGGCAGACCTAAGCAAACTGAGTGCCTTAGGCTTCTTCATGATTATGGTGAGATGATCCCAGCAGGTAAATCACATCTGATACAGCAGTGTTTCTTCCTTCTCTCCTTCTTCATAAAATGCCCACCAAACCTGGGAGAAAATGCTCATTTATGCAAAATCAACACCCAGTGTTAGTCTGAGTAAATGAACTCATAGAGATTCTCTGTTACAGAATTGACCCTCACTACTTATTTGTCTCAGTTTAAAGACAAATTTTAGGAGAAAAACGCTCTGGAGAGAGTGTTTTCTCTAAAGAGAAAGGGCTTCAGTAACTTCCTTTATTTTTTCTGCCAATGAGAAATGAATGCCAGTGGACGAAAGCAAAAAAAACCCCTGTTTATTAACAAAAAAGAGGAGGTGCCCACAAGGCACAGAAAAAGATTGAATAAATGCTAGATACTGAACTCCCAGAATCTTAACCTCCACCCACACCCACCCACAGCAGAACAAAAAAAACCTCACAAATGCTTGGGGAAGAAAAATACACAGGCTGATCATGTGGCCCAGAAAGCAAAGTGGCAACTGTCTCCTTTGTCTCTGGGAAGGGGAAAAGGACTTCACACAGCAGCCCGGAGCAGAACAGATGGGAAACCTGTTGAGCCTCTGGGGTTGGTCTCCTCCTCACAGCAGGCGAAGCTGGAGGATTTTGGTATCCTTTCTCCTGTTGGATCAGCTTCTCTGAGGTCCCTGCTGGCTCCCGAGACTGAAAATCAAGTTGAAAACAATCCAAGGAAAAAAATCAAAAAGCTGACAGGATTCCCCGTACAGCCTCCAGGCTAGGGGAAGGAAAAAAAGAAAGGAAAACTTCTTGCTTCAAGCTAGCAAAAACCAATCTAGCAAAAGCAAGAACGTAATATCCTGCTCTGCGCTGCAGCAGAGCACAATCCAGGAAGAAGCTTTGAATAAAACCCATGCAGGAGCCAAGGCTCCCCATCCCTCTCCCCGGGCCATCTTACAACTTTAGCAGCCATTTCTGGGCATAAAGCAGACAATCAGGGAATAGAGTATCATCATAAAATCACCCCAAGGTGTTATTAATCATCTTGATTTTATATATAAATAAAAACCCAGCAATTGCTTATTTTTGTTCACTACTTTGACAGGTCAATTTAAAAAAATACTAGCTGTCCTGAAATCACTTTGACTGGAGATTGAGTTTGCCCTAGATGCTGCTCATGAGGGGAGGAAGCCACGAAGTGTGATGGGCAGATCCATCAGCATGTGTGTGGTGGCTAAGGCTTAGAGGCTCTGCAGAGACTTCACAGTCTCTGGAGAGATTAAGCCTATGTTGATGTTTGCCATACCATTCTCTGGCACTGCATTCAGCTGGCATGAAGCACCCTTGTCTGCACTATGAGACCCTATGACCTTCTGAAATGTGGTGGCTGGGTCCAGTGCATCTTTCGGGAATGGTCTTCAGCTGTGCTGGCTCTGGAAGCACATCCAGGGTTCTTCAGGGATAGTCTTGGTTGACATCAAGCACAGTCAGTGACTGGTCTGAAAGTTTGGCTGTGCAAATCGGTGACTTACAGGGGTCAGGAATATTTCCTAGAGTTGTTTGATATGCCTAGGTAAGCTCAATCTGAGGGCTTGGAAAGGGTGACAGTGTGAAAGAAATTCCCTAGGTAGCAGTCGGCTGCCATGTAGGAGCTGCTGTGTAACTCCCTGGAGGCAAGGACATGCACCATGTTCTGAGATGGAGATGTTTAACAGTATTTTCCATGGCATTAAGTTTAATAACTTTAATTTCCATTTTATCTTCCTTACTTTGAGCTTTTGCTATGTAGAAAGTGTTCTGTTGCTCATGTAATAGAATTTGGCTTTTTTTTCGTTACAAGCCTTTAGACTTTCTCTAGAAAGCGTTGTAGGAGACGCAGATTCACATCAAAGCCCTGGCCAGCTAGTCTCACAATCTCCATCCCTTGAGAAAGACATGGAGTAAAAGTCACTAGGAGTGTCACAGACCACACATATACAGGAGAAAATAAGATTCGTCCTTATTCTAGACAGAACCTAGATGCATCCCAAAGGGTAAGATTTAAAAGTGTTTGCCCCAAAAATGCAGCTTCCTGTTCTTTTCCAGCAACATAACTTACTTTTAGAAACAATGGGCTGTAGGATGGTATTTAAGATTTTTGCACTGGTGGGGGTAATCCAGGATTTAACCTCTACAGCCTTCCTCTTTTGGAAAAAAATCAGGAGGAATTTAGGGAGGACTTACCATCAAACAGAATAGTTTGTGGCATATCAAGAAATCCCAGTTCCATGTTTCATTCCTTGCACTAAAAGTAGAGGTGTACAAATGGCCAAATCATTTCCATTTGAGCCACAGCACTCTGGAGACCTTTTTTAAAAAAAAAACCAATGGGCTGTGCACTTTTGAATCTCTTCAAGTGACTCTGAAAAGAGAAACCCATGATTTAAAAATTGTTTGACATATCACTGTTTTGAGTCCTAAAGCCTAGCTGGAAAACATAGTGAATCAATACAACTACTTTTCCTGGCAGGACAGATTTTGATTAGGCTGTCTTATAGTCAATTTGAAATGCTTGGGAAAATAAGTCTTGAAATGCTTGGGAAAATAAGTCTTAAAATGCTCTAAAACACTTTTTCTTGCATTTCAGGTAGATTTTTCCTAATGTAAGTGGCTAGGAATGAGAAATATCTTCTGAAGATAGAGTAAAATTTGAGAGACCAGAGTTTAAGAGTCATGTCAAACTCAGAGATGTGAATAAAAGTACCACATAATCTCATCTCAGGTTCACATCTCTCCTAAACAGACAATGGAGGTTGGTATACAGAGGCGTCTCAACAATCCTTCTGCTCTCAGAGCAAATGGTCAAATTCCTGCAAGAAACAGCAAAAAGATCAAATTAGATTTTCTTTCTTTAATCTTTTGAGTACTAGAAAGGCAGTGCTTTACTTAGTTTATGAGAAATGCTGAGAAGGAAGCTTATGTTAGCAGAGTTTTGATTTCATACCACTGCTGACAGGACAGCTAGTTCCCTTTGTCTCCTTCAAAAATTAATATCAGCATTCTTCCACAAAAAGAACAATGATCTTGCTTCTGGCCAATGTAATTTGTTTTTCTGCCAGAAGTAGGCCCTGTGTACTCTAAACCCAAACTGTGCTGCTGTGTGTAAGAGTTTGGAGATTGACTGTCTGCTGTGCTGAGCCTTTCTGTCTTCAGTCTCCCAGGGCTTCCTATTTCCTGCCACTTGGTCCCATCTGTCATTGCAGAGATAACTTCAAGAGAAAAAAAAAAAGATACTCCTGGTTGTTGTCTGAAAGCACCTCACCCCTTTCCTTGGTAAGGTTCAAAATATACTCTGACAGAACTCCAGCAGCCAGGGAGCCTAGGGTATTGCTGCAGTTCAAAGATTTCTAGGCAATGTCCAACAGATGCAGGGCAAACACGTACCCTAGAGTTATGGTTTAGGAATGGTATTCCCCAATACAGTGTTCCCACTGAAACAACACGCTGCTTGCTTGCTCTCTCCTCCTCCTCACCCAGCAGCTGGCTAGAGAAGAGAATTGGAGGCACAAATTGTAAAGATCATGGGCTGAGATAAGCACAATTTACTGGAAAGAGCAATGAGATATGAAAATGAACAGTAACAGCTACAATATCAATTCCAAAGTGTACAACATAGGCAAACAATTCACACGTGGTTGCTCAGAACTCACATTACTCAACCACTCCCTGGCTATGCTTACTGGACTGGAAGGATTCCATTGTCCCTGGAAGAGAGTCCCTTCCCTTGGCCCTTGGCAATGACCTGAGGTGGTATAGAACAACCTCTGGGCCTGCCAAGATCCTCCTGGCTGCTGCAAAAATTAACCCTGTCCTGGCTGGAACCAGGACACCCAGTAGATCAAAAACTCCAATTATTTTCTGCTTCCACTTCAACAGGGAAAGTTTTAAACACCGGGGCTCCATTCACATGATTTTTACGGTAGAAACCAATGAAAAGATGGTGCAATCTTATGTATAGGTGCAGTTCTGCTTGGACGTATTTGTATTTCAGCAATATTAATTCCATAAGCTAATTTCATCATTCATATCAGTGTTAGTCAGACAAGTAGCAATGAGGTTTGTACTTTTACTCACCTCACCAAACTCACATCCAGCAAGGAATAGAATATCTACTAGGAAACAACTCAGAAAATAATAGTGATCATCTCATTGCCAATGAAGCGATGAAAGAGAACCAGAGATTAATTTGCTGTACATCTGAAGGAGTTAGAAGAGAACAGAAACACCCAGTTGAACTGATTTTGTTTACAGCAACACATTTTAATTATGATTTACAGTTGCATAGGAATTCTGATCCACTGGAAAAAGAATATTTATTCAAGATGAAAGTATGAAGTCAAAAAAACTGATTTGAAAATTTACTATGATAGAAATGAATTTTCAGACTCCTTAAAAAGGAATAGAAAGAATCAGGGAATAATATAGAATATTTGTACATAATATTTCTTTGCGACTTTCACTTTTAGAACATCTCTTGAGCCATGTTACTTTCTTAGCATTAACTGAGCAATAAAGATATAAAGCAGGTGGTGTGTGGTCCTTTATTATTTCTTCATTTTTTATTAAAATAAAACTACTTCTTCCTAATTCTATGCCAATATCTTAGGATCTTGTGTCTTATAAGTCTTTTTAGATCTTGTGGCCTTAGAAGTCTTTTTTTAGTTAGATTTTTATTTTCAAGGTTTAAAAATATTTTCAGGCTTGTTCTAAACATCACTTACTACTAAAAATCCTTTAAGATCTACTTATTCTGTGATTTAGTTTTACAACTGTTGAAAAGTAATAACTGTTCATCATTTTTCTTTGTGCTAGTGCAAAATGGGTTAGTAAATATTGCTGCCAAATCTCTGCAAGTGTCAGTGTGGGAACTATCCCAATTCACCTGAAGCTAATAAAAGTCTTCCTGTTAATTTGATCAATAAATGGTCTGAGCACTGACAGAGTAAATCAATTTGGCTGATTTTGGACTGAGGTTGACTCCTTCTTCTTTGTACCTGATGTGGTAATGCAGTGATAACCAGTGCTAACTCCGTGGTGCTGCAGATTTAGGAGAAATGCTTTACAATCAGAGCTTGCCACTGCAGAGTTTAGGCTCTCTCACTGGTCATCTGCAAGGGATAGCATTGAAGGACACCTGTCCATTCCTTTCACCCCCCTGCACTAACGCTGCACAAAGTCTGATACCTGTTGCATCCTGCAGAGCTGTTACAGTTCCCAAAGAGAAATTTAATTTGTATGCAAAGCCCCTTTCTATGCAGTAGTTTCTATATCTAATTAAACCATGAAATTAAAAAACATAAAAAATGCCAGTGCCCACTAAAGTTGCATACAAATAAATCTCACTCTGCTTAGACCATGATTTCTATGAAGTGGGCTGTATCTCAGCCCTGTGCAACCATGCAGCCCTGTAACAGGATATTGCCATTACTAGTAACAGGCCGCAAACTTTGTAAGGAATTTCCAAGGTCTCTGGATTGAGGCTTGAGAGCCGCACTCAGTTCAAACTTTTCTTCACCTGTTGCAGCTTTGTCATATTTGTTTTTGCTGTGACAATAATTTCTGTAATTGACATGAAGTTTATGTCTAATTTATTTTGGTTTTATCATATTTGTGTGGCACAATCACAGTTTTACATAGGCAGCAGTAAGTTGCAATTTTTGTAAGCAGAATGAGATATTTATGACTCTGACATAATGATGTAATGTAGAGAAATACATGTCTGATACAAGGGCAGGGTTGTTGAGTACTGAAGCCACAGGATGTGGCCCAGACATGGGCAGATGTGCTTGGTAATGGAAATCCCATAGCTATAAATATATCACTGATACTCTGTTAAAAAGAAATAAAAAAGGTAGAATTGTACAAAACTAGTTTCAAATGTCATGAAGAGAACAAAGAAATAGTATCTAGCATGTATAAGATACATCATATGTAGACCATTCAGGTGTAACAAAGAGAGCAGATCAAACATGAAAGAAAAAAGGCTTAAAAGTGTGGTAGTGAACACATAAAAATTAATCTAGGAAGATTAAAGGAAAACAGAAGTAAAATATAAGAAAAGTAAAGAAACTATCAGAACGAACATTACATTCTTCCCAGAAAATGACTCCAGTTGCTGGCAACATGAGCGTGTATAAAAATTCTAGCTGTATTATTTTTTTTTCTCCACTATTCAGAATCTGGACTAATATTTACTAGATTCTGAAAATTTCCATTATAGCAGTGTTACTATAGTAGCAGTAAATTATAGTCTTTGTGTATACACATGTGTATTTCTATTTTGCCCATAAACAATGTTTTGAATGTAATACATGCTCACATCAATAACAAAAGGCAGTGATTTCAGTGGCGTTCAGGACTTCACAGAGTAGATCAATTTCATTCTACCTCAGCCTTTAAATCCTATTAAGTTATGGGTCAATGCATGACAGCCCAAACTTTCTTTCAATGTTGTCTAAAACCCGGAAGGCCTTTTTGTCTTGTGGCAGCACTTCTGTAGGAGCTTTTAGTTGCTTCTGCCCCAAAGGCCCACCCCTGTTCTCCTGGGAACCAGTGTCATCTCCCTGCTAGCATGGCACACCTGAAAGCATGATGAGCTCAAACCTCAACAATTTAGCAGAAGTCCTGTGTGCTTCTGGAATGGCACACATGTTCCCAGGCACCCAGCATAAAATTACAGGCTGATGCCTTGTGCACATATAAAACTGAATCTTTATTGGTATTAGGCATGGACAGTGAGTTTCGTAGGATGTTAGGAACTGCTTTTCGAAAATAGTTTTTCTACATGATAAGTATCAGTTCTTACTTCTCTAATTTATTTGATTTCTACTTTACTACTTTCCATAATACAATATATTTGTAGTTTATGGTAAGATTTGAGAGTGTGGGTTATTTAACATTGCTGTTAACCTGAATTTTTTTGAGAAGATGGCAGAAGTCTAATATTTCAGATACAATTCAAATCTGATTGTTTATAAACCATCTGTTTTATTAAAATTGGAAGCCCAGAGAATGACATCACCAAACCTAATATTTCCTTTCTTCTTTATTTCCCCAGTGAAAGGAACATCTTTTTCCACTTCAATTAGTTTCCAGTCTCCCTTCTGCAATACAATCAAGATGTTTCATGCTGGCCAAATTATTAGTGACAACTGACTGGCATATGGAGACTTGTATCTAAAATGAGATTTAACAAACTGGTTGAATCCTAAATGCAGAGCAGTCTGACTTTCAATGTACCGGTTTAAATTCATTTCTGGTACTATGGAAAATTCCAGTATTTTTTAAACTACTGTTGACAGGATATTCTCAAGTCTATTTTTTTCTGGCTTCTGAATACTTTCCCTAGATAATTGTTCCATTGCCTATTATGATACTTGCTCTACCAAGCAGTAAGTCAGTAAAAGTTTCAGTTCTTGTCAGCCAACCCTGAGCAGTATCCTAGTCAGTGAGCCCAGATCTCTAGGTCACATTGCAACATAGATTTTTATTGCATTACAAACTACCTGGGTAAATATTCTGGTGGTTCTTGCAAAAATTTGTCCTGAGTATATGACATTGAAGACAAGTTGTGCTAAGATAGGGACAGTGCAGGTCAGATGATGGAATTTAAATATCAAATAATTTCTTAAATGTTAAATTATGTGCTTATTAATGGTGAGTGAGCTTTACATTTCTCTTTCTGAGACATTTTTAGCTAGCAAAATTTACTGACAAGGATATATCCTATAATAATACAGAATCACAGAATCATTTCATTTGGAAAAGACTTCTGAGATCATCCTTTGAGTCAAACCTTCAACATGATCAACTAGACCACGGCACTAAGTGCTACGTCCATCTGTTTCTTGAACACCTCCAGGGATGGTGAATTCACCACCGTCCTGGGCATCTTAATCCAATGCTTGAAAACTCTTTTAGTGAAGAAATTCCTTCTGATGTCCAGCCTGAACTTCCCCTAGTACAGCTTGAGGCCATTTCCTCTTGTCCTGTCACTTGTTGCATGGGAGAAGTGGCTGAGCCCCATCTGGCTGCACCTTCCTTTCAGGTTGTTGTAGAGAGTTATAAGGTCCCCCCTGAGCCTCCTCTTCTCCAGGCCAAGCAACTCCAACTGCCTTGGCTGCTCCCCATAGGACTCACTCTCTAGAACCACCTCTGTTGCCCTTCTCTGGTCTCTGGACTTGTTCCAGCACCTCAATGTCCTTCTTGGAGTGAGGGGCCCAAAACTGGAGACAGCACTTGAGGTGTGGCCTCACCAGTGACAAGTACAGGGGGACAATCCCTGCCCTGGTCCTGCTGGCCACAGTATTGCTGACACAGGCCAGGATGCCAACCGCCTTCTTGGCCACCTGGGCACAGCTGGCTCATGTTCAGCTGCTGTTGACCAGCACCTCCAGGTCTTTTTCTGCTGGGTCACTTTCCTGAATTGAATTTTTGCTGCCTTCAATGATAGCATGCAGGAGTAGAAAAACCCCTGCCCCAAACAAGAAGTCAGTCATAGGCTGTATCTCATTATTGTCAACAGCAAAGTGGATGCCTGTAGAAACTATAAGATTGAAGACAAGTAGGAAGCAAAGCTTTCTGCTGTGGAAACAGTATTCAGACCGTTGAAATACAGACATATTATGCTCAGTGAAATGGCCTCAATTTTCTTCTTTATACATTGATCTACCAAAAAATCCTGAAGCAAAAGATTTGTCCAGAGCTATGTAGGCTATATGTAACAGTATTTGCTGCCATTCCCTGTAAACCTGCTGTGGTACCCCTCACTTTTTGCATTTTGATAAACAGTGCAGAAGCATTCCTATCACCTCCTCAGGGTCCTCTTCTTGCTTTAAAGACTCCTGTTGTTTCTATCTTGAGATGTAGGGTCTCTTACCAGTTTGAAGAGTTCTTAATAAAACTAGTCTCCTCAGAAGTTTCAAATTTATTTTCTTGCTGTCCTTCTTTGTGCCTTTCCTACTTTGCTATAGCCTCATTTAGATAGAGAATAGAAAGTATGTTCAGTTGAATCACAGACATTCACAATTGCACAGTGATGTTTTGACATTATTGGCTAGTCTCTAATAATTCATATTACTTTATGTGCTGCTTCTTTAGCATTAACTCAGGGTTCTTTTGACATTGTCACATAACTATCTGCCCTGACCAGTCCTTCCTTGGCAGAACAGTTGTTTAAGTGCTATTAGTGTTTAATATTTAGTTAGGACTGATTTTTCTCATTGACAGTATTTTCTAGTGTACTTGATGGTTTCTATCATTTTATTGTCAGCTTCCTCAGCATGTTCTTCTCTCCTTCAAAGACAGATTTATTTGTAATATTCTTAAATACTTATAGTAAGTTTTTTCCTTTCTCTATCTATATCCTTTTAATCAGTTACATATGCATTGAAAAGCATAGATCTCTCTGAAGTTCTTCTAACATCTTTTTATTGATAAACTTGACCATTTGATGTTTCTTCCCATCATTTCATAAATTATTACTCTACCAAAATTTTGATGTTCTCTTACAGCATCTTGATTTGTTCAATAATCTCTGATGAGGGAAGTTGCCAAAAATATATCTAGAAATTTAAATTCTATTTATTGGCTGAAACATCTTCACAAGAAAGATAACATCTCTCATATGCTGTTTTCCTTCATCAGGTAAGGATCCCCTTGGCTACATATCAATGCTGACAATATTCTTGGTTCAATAATTACTCATCTAGTGTTCAGATAGAAGCTGCTTCAGGAAAGGCTTTCAGTCTGTATTATAAAGCCAGATAAAATGCAAAAATCACAGTGAGTGATTCTGCAGTGACAGCTTTTGAATTAAGAGAAATGATATGTGTGATGAAGACAGGAGTTACTCTATATTTATGAGGCAGGTCATTTATACATCCAGAGTGAATCCAAAGTGATCATGAAGCTCAATTTAACAATTCCTATGAATGTGGTGGTATTTCTCAGAGTTCAGACGAAAGCTGAGCCTCTCATTTTTTGCATTTGCTGTATATGAATGGAAAAGAGTTTTTTCAGTTGTGTTCATTATTTTAAGTGATGCCATTGTATAATTCAGACATTTTTCCATCTCTTTTAGGTTTGAATGATCAGTGAAACACAAAAAATTAATTTACTGTTATAAAACTAGATTCCTCTTCAATATAAATTTTCTGCCTGCTTTATTCTTTATTATGCACTGTAAGTGGCAGCAGCACTTGCTGGATGAAAATCTAATTTTTTTTGCACAGAACAATTCATTTAGCCCAATATGTCATAGACAGGAAAGTAACTCAAGGACACGGTAAATGGGAAAAAAAATGACTGTGATAAAAGCATCCAGAACAAGAATTTTAATTCAGTGGAGGTCAGTTGAGAGGGAAGGACATGCATTATACTAATAGTATTATTTTCTACTTTTTTTTTCTGAAGGATGCAGCTAAGATGCTAAAAGCTTTGCATTTTCCTTCTGCACAACAAACAGCAGATTGCATGTGGTAAAGACAAGGAGCTTAGAATTTTTCAAGGTGTAATCCCATGGATATCTATGCCAGAGAGTAAACTTACTCAAGCAATCCATTGCCAGAAATAACTCCCTCACAAAATATAGTAGGAATATTCAGATATGAGGGTGAGATTTAGGTTTTGGATATACTATAGATACAAATGGAGGATTAGAAACAGGCAAGAATTATCTGGAAGCAAACTGGAGTGTACAGCATTAAGCTTTTAACATAATTCTCTTAGTAACATACCACATAGTTGGAAATTAGGAGAATACTTCCAAGTCCCATTCTGAAATTTATTTCAGAAAACTTCATTTTCTGAAAAGCTGAGGTACACAATTATTATTCTTAGAAATGTTGTATGATTTTCTAATGGCCTTGAGTTGGAGAAAAGTATACGAGCAGGTTACAAAGGTGTCTGTTTTCCCTGTGCACATATATATGTGCACACACACGTGGAAACACACACACCCATGGTATCATGGAAGATCTCATTCTGCTTGCCCAACTGCAAACTGAAGGGCTTCCTCTCTTAACCCTTCTGAAGTAATTTGCTTCAAGGTTTCCTTTGAACAGGATCCTGTAAGAATAAGATGGAGTCACAATATTGTTGGTCAAAGAGTGTGCTGGTGTATATTCATCTCAGTTGAAGATAAAGATGAGTAGATTTCTAAGACATGTGTCCTTCTAAGCAACTACATGAGGCCTTCTCCAAAGGCAAATAGTGACAACAGTTCTCTTCTCCTGCCTCTTACACTGACAGTAAATGAGAAAGAATCTAACATTATATTAACCCTTTTGTAAGCCCTTTGAGAAATAAACTTCAGCAATATCTCACACCCTATTCACACCTTTCACATTCACCTCGCAAAGACATTAGAGATAAGCCTGCTTTATTTTTCATAATGTTTTTAACAGAGTTTTTTTGGGAAAGGTATCCTCAGTTCCACAGAACCATGCAGCTGCTCTTTAGTTTTCACTGCCCAGAACCTTGCTTCAGAGGGAAATTAAATCAGAGATGCTAAGGAGTAAGTAGATTACTGAGTTGCCTTTATGATGTCTACTGAAGATTATTAAAAATTATCTAAGGCATACTCTGATTTTCTTCAATTTTGTCTTGACCCAGTAAATCATTTTATGTGCAGTTGCCTTAGATTCTCAGCAAAGACAAACTACATTTAAACAGACATTTTTATTTTATACTTCACACAGGCATCTTCATTTGACAATAAGAAGTGAACATCATAAAGGTACATTTTTACTAACAAAGAAAGCAGTGAGTATTTCACTCTGATTCCTTATGTAATCATCCATTTTAATATAGCCATTCATTATTCTTTGGAGAGTGTTCTCCCAATGCTTATGATAATTCATTGGATACAGCTTTTATCTTTTATCTACTCATAATAAAAATCATTCTAGGTCAAAACTAAATTAAATAAAAGAGAAATTATGTCAAAAGAAAATTTTTCAGGCAATTTTAAACCATTATTTTGATTTTTGCTTTTAAAGATTTCCACTACAATTAAATATGAATACAGCATAATTAGTTTACATTTACATAAAATACTTTGAGTTGAAATACAAGACAGATGGGTTAGAAAGATGAAGCCCCGTCAAAATATTGATGTGAAAAGTAGGTAAGGGATTTTTTTCTCTTTACAAGTACTGTTTCAATAAAGTGATATTTTCTGATGAAATTAATGTTTTCCCCAGAAAAGAGGATCCTGCTAGGTCTAATTTCTTCTGAAATTACTTCTGCTGTATAAATCTGTGGTCCAACTTCAATTAAATTATCTTTTTATTGTCTCTCACAAACCAGAGGACAGATGGCATTATTATCATTTCTGTAGAGACAAGTTTCAAACATTGCAACATCTTTATTAAAAAATAGTAATTAATTTCTCTATAAAATTTTCCAAGATCCAAATAAAGAATTATTACTCTGAGCTATAAGATTAAAAAAGTATGCAGAATATAATTTAAATATAAAAATATTTACTTTTCTCTGTTTCCTTATAAGTTTGCAGAGAAAGTTGATAAAATGTTATTTTGTAAGATAGAATCAAGTACCATAAGAATGATAAAATGTCAGTGACCAGGCATAGAAGTAGTTCATGGGATATAATGCCAGGAAAATGAAAGGTTAGAAATGTTCAAATTGACTTCTTACATTTAACTCAAGCAGCAAAAGCTTGTAAACACAGGTTAATGAAGACTTTAATTTCATCTTTTTACAAATACCAAACAATCAGGGCATGTTTAAAAAGTTATAAACGTGACTGAATGTTAGAAAATAGCTATCATTTTTGTCATATGTATTCTGTTCCAGGCTGAATGTACTTTTGGATTTGGACTTGCCTATTGGCATACTAAGTCTTGGGAAGAATTTATTACCATTACGAAAGCAACAGTTGCTCTCTGTGCTTTGCTGCAGAGCAGCTATCACAAGAGAGACCCCTGCACTTCTGAAGAGCAATCATCTCTCCTTCTTTTGCCCAATTCTAGCCAGGCTGGTTGGTGGGCTTAATGTGGGCTATTATGATTGCCCTGTGTATGCTTCCTGCTAAATATTGGCTTCAGATGTGCTTAAAAAGCAGCTACAAACAGCTTTCAGCTATGTACAACCTTCCCAGGTCTCTTATCAGCAGGTATTATTCTTATGCAGCAGTCATCTATTCCCTATCAAAACTTCCTTTGAAGATTGATGTTTCTCCTCTCTCTAGTCCTGGTTTAATAACTGCATTGGGGTCATATAACCCCCACTGTTATTTCGGATTTAACAGAAGGGGAAAAAGAATTCTGTCAAGAGCAGTGCAGGTTTACACTGTTAGTATGTGGATGACAAAGGCTGCAAGAAGAAAATGCAGAAGGTAAATAAGTAGAAACATGTCTGACAGTTGAATTCAGGCAGGCTGGCATGTTCAGTGTGCTCAGTGACACAGAGAGGTTTTGGGAGGGGTTAGCAGGTGCTTCTGTCAGTAAAAATTTGGGGCTTGCTGAAGAAAAACCTCTGGCTTTCTTTATTGTAGCAAATTGTCCTGCTCTTTTCCTTGAGCAACCAGCCATGGGAGACATGACAACCCCCACCTCCTTCACATCAGAGACTGATTCTTTTCTCCAGTATACTGACAGTTTACCCAGTTTTATGAAAGATCCACACTACTTTGGAGACCGCAGCCCTAGGAGTCATATGACAATGATGGAGCATTAATTTTCACTCCCTAATCAACTTGTGGAAGTAGGCAGTAACAGTACACATTAAGAGACTTCTACATTATTTACATCTTTGGGATTGCAACAATTCAGGGCATATTTGATTAATGCATAGCAACAGCATTATAGTCAGTTCAGGTTTTGGTTTTTTTTCATATCATAGTTATGGCTCTGTGTCTTTATTGAGCATAACATTGAGAAAATGCTAATATTTATTCTTTCAGGCCTTCTCCAGTGTATTCTAGCTTTCTCTGCTACTTAAGACATATTGTCTTATTTCAAACGGAACCATGTGCTCCTCCAAACACAGATGTGCTGCACTGGAAGGACTTCCTTCTACTAAACATTGATCACAAATATTGTCTTCATGGCACTTAAATATAAAAGAACATGTAATCTGATAAACCAACTCACATGATGTGTATGGGGATAAAATTTGACTGTCTGTGCCAACTCTCTGGAGAGAGGTAGATTAAGTTCATAAAGTAATCAGCTTTGCTGTCTGCATACTCCTTCCTTTAGCTGTGGATGAAACATAGCTGATTTGAAACTGATATGAGAAATGCTGCAGAACTTATGTTCTCAAGAGGCACCTGACAATCTGGGTAAGGAGACAGCAGGGGCTTATGCACAGATATGGGGGAGTGGACACAGGCAGTGACAGCTTGTCAGTCACCAGCTGGCTCCTTTTCATGGGGCTATTCCAGCACACTAATGAAAGATGGCTGTCAGTGACTCCAGAAATCCAGCACCATGAAGCTGTGTGAAGGGTCTTGCTCTGCTGCCCCTGCATTCAGATGTCGAAGGTCTTGCTTATCTAGACCCAAGTTATTATTACACTCTGAAAGATGCCCTCATATCTTACTAGTGCCCTGGGAGTGAGTGGTGGTAAAGCAAGTTAGCGGTGGTAAACCAGCTGCTGGTAGTGTAGGATATAACAATTTGTTAAGAAGCTACTATCTGGTCAGAAATTATAGCTCAGTATGAATGAATGGGCTTCCAGGCACTCTACGGTCTGTCTTGCTAGTTCATGCCTTTAGATCTCTTCTACCTGGAACTCATTGTAAATATTTATTTTAGCCTAATGTATTTATGTTGATGATGACCTGCAGACCTTGATGAAGCTTCATGTGAATTAGCACAGATTAACCCGGCTGATTGCTCAGTAAACCTGCTATCTGAATGTCTGGGCAGAAGGGCCTCTGTTTTGTTTGGGTAGTACGGATAGCCATAAGATTTCAGTGTTCACTACTGTTTTAAAGTATTATAATTCACTTTACTACTTTGGCTGATGGACATGAACCTTAATATTGTAACATCTAATAGAAGAAACTTTAATTACATATGGAACAGCTGTAAATTTGTGCTTAAATACACATTTAATCAGATGAAAATAGCACTGTACGGAAGCTGCTGAAATGTGTCCCTTATTAAGACACATAAAAATGAGGAAAAAACTCCTGCTGAAATGGAATGTACAAGTGAGTGACTGTTTCCAGGACCAAGGTAGAAAAGTGAAAAGTGTACTGTTGATCCCCAGAGCTTAGTCTAAAAAGACTGACTTTTCTGAGTTTTTGTCAAACAAGTAGGGTACCATGAAGAGACCTGCAAATTATGTGTAGGTTTTGAAACGGAAGAAACAAAGAGGTAACTGTTAATAAAACCTGCAGCCAAAATATACTGCCCAAACTCTTCCTATGGGGAGAAGATATGGTGGCTGGATACTTCTAGAGCACAAAGTATCTGTGTGCAGGACTCTGGAGGTTTGAAGGCAATTGGCATTTGCTGGTGGTGTGGCTGTTTGTGGGGTTTGTTTGTTTCAGGTTTTTTTCCCATCAGCCTTTAGATAAAGAGATGAGATCAAACCAGAAACTTACATAGGATCATGAAAGACTTAGAGAAGTGGAGTTTTTTCAGGAAATGCTCTTATAGCTGAAATTCAGCAAGATGCCATTGTTCTTAATTCAGTTGTTCTAGAAAGATCAAAGACTCAAATGAAGCCCAAAGAATTATTTTCCTTATTTAGAAAGACCACCAAGAATGTCAGTGGACTCAGCTTTTATTTCACCTCCTGTCAGCTCTTTACCACACCATGACATATCATGGCATGATAGGTAATAGGCTGAGGAGAACCCGAATTTTGTGAAGAGGGTTTTCACAGATTCAGTTCAACAATTAATGAAGGTCTAGGAAGTCAGGTGATTCTTTTGATTTAGTTCTCATTACAAGAGGTGAAGAATATCACTTCAAAAAGTGAATTTTCCTCATATGGTTTTTCCACACTGTGGATATGAGAAGGCACGTGTGGCTCACTTCTTTTCAGGCTGCAGCAAATGTCTCATTCTTCCACAATAAGCTAACACTATTTTTCTGTTGACAAGAGCCCCTTGCATCATTTCTCCTGAAGAACTCAGAAATTAAATTCTCTAGAGAGAAAAACATATCTTAAAGCTTTAGTTTTTAAAATTTGCCTCTACATTAGTCAAACAATCACAAAAAGCTAGAAAATGAGGCATCAGATTGTCAGGTCACAGACTTAGTGTTAGAGAAGTAATATATAAAATCTATTCCTTTTGAGTATGCTGCACTTACTTGGTAAATTGAACACCTCACAAATTTGCCAGAGAGTTTAAAAAAAAAAGAAAAGAAAAATGGAGACATTAGTCTGTAGCATGATGATTGAGGAAATGCAAATTGGTCATAGAAATTCTCAGTCTTCTTTTGAAACTAAAATTCCAGTGTGAGAAGAAAAATCTGTCAGACCATGTTGACCTGTAAGCATTCACTGAGCAGAGAAAACAACCTATTAGAAAGCATAATTTGCCTTCTTGTAGCAATGCCTAAATTGCAGGCAGATGTAGAGTGCTGGTGCCATTGAAATCTAGTTCAGTTATCTGTCCCAATCACTGAACCACTCCGTCATGATCTGTTTTCCCATGTTTTCGTCTCACAGAAATCACAGAAACATAGAATGGTTTGGGTTGGAAGGGACCTTATGGATCATCTAGTTTCAACCCTCACTGGATTGGGCAGGAACAGCTTTCACTAGACCAAGTGTCTCAAACCCCCATTCAACCTAGTCAGGAACACTTCAGAGGATGGGGCATCTCCTGCTTCTCCAGACAACCTGTTTCTTACCACCCTCACAGAAAAGAACTTCTTCCTAATACGTAATCTAAACCTACCCTCTTTTGGTTTAAAACCATCTCTCCTTGTCTTCTCACTACACACTTTGTAAAAAGCACCTCTCTGGGTTTCTTGTACCCTTTAGGTACCGGAAGGTGCGTGTCGACTGCACCACACACTATGACACTTGGTGTCATCAGCAAACTTGCTGAGGGTGCACTGTCCATGTCACCAACAAAGATGTTGAAAAGTGGCGGTCCAAGGACCCCACTCTTCACTGGCCTTCGCTTGGACTTCAAGCCATTGACTACAACTCTTTGACTGTGACCATCCAGTCAGTTTCTTATCCACTCAGAGGTCCATTCTTCAAATCCATGTCTCTCTACAGAGAAGGATGCCATGTGGGACAGTGCTACCGTAAGTGGTCTTTCCACTATGAGGTTCAAGTGGAGTCAAATACACAGTGATTTAGGGAAATTTTGAATTTGATGATGAAATATAAATAAGCCAAAAAGCTAACTTTTTATTTGGTATAAAGTCACAGTATGTTTTACAAATGCTATTCCAGCTGAAGGCTCAGCCAATTAACACGGCAGTTCATTAAAAAGATTGATTATTATTGGAGTGGGAGAAGACTGTTAAGTACCAGTTTCAAGCTACCTTTAATAGCCTCATATCTGTAACAGATGCTGGTTGTCAATTCTCCTGGGAAATGCACAAAAAATATTCAACACCAGAAATGGCCCTTTACAAAGTGTACTCTCCAGTTTCTGGAAATCAATACTGTGGAAAGTTTTTAACTGAGAATTTTCATTTGTTTTGTCAATTAGAGCTGATGCATACACCTCACTTAAAAGCAGTAGTGCTTGCATGTAAGATTTACACATGGCAAAAAAAACTCCTTTTCTTTTTTTCCGGTTACTATAACATTTAGCTCTAAAACTGTTGGAAAATACAGAGAAGGGCAGAGAAGAGATTATTTAGAAAAAGCACTTTACACTGGAAGACTACAATTTATATTATTATTCCACAATGTATCCCAGAAGACCCAACAGTGATCCAATGGGTGTGGAATGATACAAGGCATATACAACATATTCTTCTCATGATGTAGGATTTATAAAATATACTAGCAGTCTTAGAAATTAAATAGATGATCAGATGTTCTGCTCAAGTTGCATAGGAAAAAAAAAAGAAGGAATAAAAGAGAAGTGTCAATTTGGAGATCTCTGAAGGACGCAGTGTGCTCATTATTACGAGTACGATTATTATTGTTTCTTGTTATTTTCCCAGAAGACCAAATGCACAAAAGGGAGGAGGGTTAAAAGCAGAGTCCTCAAGCACTAGCTATAAGTTAAAATAGCCCGAATAAATGAAAACAGGGGGATGTGGGGATGACTGAGAAAACAGTGAGGTGCAACACTAAAGAGGAAGAAGGAGAAAAACAGCAATGGAAGGATGAGACTTTCAAGGATCAGCAGCAGTGAGAGAGCCCAGTATGCAAGAGGAGCAGCTCCTCAGGCTGGCGATGCAGCTCCAGGTGGGAACTGCAGTGCTGCTGAACAGCTCCTGCCTATGCAGTGATCAACAGACCTAACGGAGAGCCTGAAAAAGAGATTAACTCAGCCCCAGTTAACTGTCTGATTTTAAAGTATTCATTTTGAGGTGCAGTTTTCACTTCCGTGGTTGAATGATTGTCCTCTGCATTACCAAGTCCCTGGATTTCCAGGCTCTCCGGTGCTACTGTGATTTGCACTAAAACATGTCCATGAAGCACCTGGCTTGCAGCTGCTGTGGTGTCCCTGCAAGGCTCTCCTGGGAACCTGGGGCCAATATTACTCCTACTAAAGCTGTCTGAGGCCAGGCAGGCTGCATGCTCTGGCAAGGATTAGGCAGCCCCCAGCACTTGCTGCTCTTCCTGCCTCTGTAAAGGAGCCCTTCTGTGTTACCCATCAAATCAATTCAAACACAAACACAAACAGAAATGAGAACTTAAGCTTCTCCATTCTTACTTCTTTTCAGTTTTATTTGACTGAGACTAATTACTGAAATTTTTTGAACTATGAAAACATTTACATTTTTAGAAGGGTTTAACGTCCAAGAGTTTTTTGTTTTCTCCAATTCTACCACTATTTCCATACAGATAGCACCCCCAAAATCTTGCCTCACAAAATTCAGAATTATTTTGAGTTCTCTGAAAGCCCCCAAAGCATAGAGCCTATGGCTCAGGTTTCTTAATTGTTATACTATGCACTTTGACATTTTAAAATATTTTATTTATAATATTGTTTACAAATTTTTTTATTTATAATATTTCCCAAGTTATTGCAACTTATTTCCTACAGTCTTTTACTTAATATTCAGTGCATTGTTTCAGAGAGAAAAAAATATTTTTACATTTATAAATGCTTTAGAAAATCATTTATACATTAATGAAAATGTATTTTTGGTATTATTTCATTATATTACTTGTCTCTTTTTCCTTGCTTTCTATCATTTCTCTTCTTCTCTCCTTCTACTGTGATTTCTTACCTCTATTTCACCTCTAGTACTCCTTTCTTCTTACCTGTCTCATTTATTTCCAGTCCTTCATGCTTTTTTTGCTTAACTGCACAAAACTCAAACTATTTCATTAATGAAGAAAATTGTTGGACTGTTATGAAGTTCATTATGGACAAGTAGATTTGAAAAGCTTCATACTCTGCTTTTATGAATTGATGAAATTTAGATGTAATCTAAAATCTAAATTAAAGATCACATATCTGCTCCAACATTTCTGGAGAGACAGACTGAGAGACATCCTGTTCTCTGAACAAGATTGTGTGATTTTCCAGAACTCCAGTTCCTGTTCATATATAAACAATGGGCTGCTTGCATAGCAAAGTAAATTATGTTTCTGCACACCAGAGCCATAATCTCTCACTCCTGAAGATGAAGTGCTGTGAAATCATCCAGTCAGCCACAGCCTTTGCTGGGACACAGGAAATCTTCATCCAGATTCTGTACTTTTACTTTTTTCTGCTTACCTTCCAACATTTTCCTGCTCAGAAAGAGATGACGACGAATTCAGGATGAACCATAGTGGACGCAGCAGACACTAAGACCAGCTGACCATAGGAAGTCATTTCATCAGGCTGTATATAATTTGTGAAATGCATTAGTGTTGATCACCACCCTTCATCATTTCTTCAGTTCTGTATCTGGAAAGAGAATGGTGAAGTGACTCATTTTAAAACAATTAGCTGATAAGTGTTTTGGGCTGATTATTCATGAAAAATAGGCCTGGCAAATACAAACAAAGCTAATGATTTGCTAGGGTAATTTTGCTGTTTCAGTCTGGTATTTTTTGAGCAACCAATAGTGGAATAAGAGGCAAGGCTTGTAGTCCTGTTTGCAGTTATGGCTATTATATTCCCTTTTTGGCCTTCTGCCATTCTTACCTAAAAAGCTAAATGGAAAACCAGCCAAAATTACAAATATTTGAGGGGAAAAATCCTTTTAACAGTGAGTCAGTGAAGGGACAGTAAGCTTGGACAAAGAATTTGTATTAAACAAGAAGGATTTCCTTCCAGCCTCCAGCTCTCCATCATTCTTCCTGAGGCTGTGATGTGTGAACACACATATGTAAGGGTGCGTAAAATAATGATTGGCTTGACTATATTCTGTACCTTTCAATTAACAAGGGCTATCAGATGAAACTTCATTCAGGTTCAAAATAAACAATAGTAAAACACTGTATTCTCAAATTCCGTCTCTGGATAGAAAAGTACAAAGGGCAACATCTTTCTGTTTTTCCTTTGCTTTGTTTCCTAGATCAGTGAGAAAGAAACAATTAGAGTCTCTTTAATAGTGTGGTGACTACTTTAAAAGGTCTGAAGAAAATTCTTTTTTCAGTCCTTTACAAACCACTTCTTTGGACCTGACATCTCAAAATTATTTGTTCAATAAAACCACAAAATAGATGCTTGTGGGAGATTTCAAGAGACTCCATTCTCTAGCTGACAAATAAGATCAATTTCTAAGATCTCCTGTAGAAACTGTATGGTTATAAACCTCATAAAAACCCAATATATTCGTCACTCTTCTTTACTACTGCAAAATACAGACACAACTCCAAACAAATTAGTTATATTACTAAAGAGGATATTTATATAAACCACTGAACTGCGGTTGACCAGACATTGCTCCATAAATTCAACTCCACTTTCAAAAGAACTAGTTTATGCTTCAATCACACTAAAAAAAAAAAAGTGTCAGCAAGTTCTCATTGTGATAACCTTACATGTACAGAGAACTTAAATGTTTGAAGGTACATAGAAATTTAAACTTAAAAGGTAACTAAAATGTTGACCAAATATTTTAATGAAGGATTTGATTCAAGTGAATATTAAACAAAACCCAGTCACTCAATTTTTGACCTGTGAAGTTTAGAAAATTTGGAGTTTGGGGAGTCAATACTGATAAATTTGAACATTTTAAACCATAAGAATCTGTTTGAAGGTGAAAATGATGACTGGAGTTTCTAAAAAAACAGGGAATTGCCTCATCTATGAAAGGATGGGTTTTGCCCTTTGGACCTTACAAGACAATCACTGCAAGGCCATTGATTTTATAATCCTAGGGAAGATAGGCAAATCCTCATAAAATTATATAGAATATTATAAATTATATGGATTATTACATTTCCTGTCAGTTCAACCACAACAGTACTGATTTAAGAATGCCAATTATTTACTCTGAGTTATAAAAATAAGTCAATTACATGGGCAGCCTTGCTTTGAAAAATAGGATAAGGAGGCAACTGCCTAGGACGGCAGGTTGGGAACAAGGACCTGCACACCAGCCTTGAATAGGTGACACTGGCTCTTCCAGACTGAGCTAGTTTCTACCACCATTGCTCATTACTGTGGTTGTTGCAGCTGAGGGAAGGATTGATCTGTGCAGGACCTACTCTATGGAGGGGAAAGAAGTGACTCCTCTCTGCAGAAGTCAATGGGGCCACTTGCATAAATGTTTTTTGACTCACTTCGTGAAGAGAGTCATGGAGTGCATGAACAGCATTTCTTTTGGGTGAGACTAAATGGTAAGCTTTGTTCCAAGAGCACAAATAATGCTCTCCAACTGCTAATGCACAGTTAGTCCATGGGATATGACTAGAATTAAAATAGGGGATGGAAGCCCAAATATAGACGAAAAAAAAAGTCCAGCATAAAATCAGACTTCTGACTCAGTCCTCACCACTGTTTGCTCCACACTCTTCCTTACACTTGCCAATGCAGACACAGCCATAGAGCAAAAAATGTTGGACTTGAAGTTGTCTCAGATCTCTGAAGTTGCTCTTTGGTTTCTCCACTCAGAGCCATTCTTTCACACTCTTTTGGGTGATTAATAACGAGCTTTCTCCTCAAAGTCATTACTTTCTGCTAGGAGAAATTGGGATGGTGGTGGTTATTTAATTTGATTCATATACCAAAGATGTCTATTTTGTAAGCTGAAAGAAACAGCTTTCTGCACATTATACTGAAAATAGAAAGTTCTAGCTTGGGAGAAAGACAAAAGGAACAGTAACTTGCTTTTGATCCTTCCTTAGATATGACAAAGGTGTAATCTCTTAACCATGGCACTTTCTCCTGTTCTGATGTGTCAATGAAAAAATATGCTTCAGATGACAAAAGGATTGGTTTCAAGGGGTTTTTTTGTTGTCCATGAAATACATCTTTAAAAGTGAAGAAGGGATGATTCACCTTACTGAGGATCCAAAGAATACTGTAACTCCAGTATTTTATTTTATCTCCACAAGCAGTCAGCTTTGTTGGCTTTTTTTAATGTTCATGTGCTGCACATCTCCAGGCTTCCTGTACATACAAGAGAGCTTGTTTAAAGTATAATAACTGCAGAAGCCTGAAAAATCGATGTTATGATTGTCTCTTTTTGAGGCACCTTCTTGTGGAAGTTCTGATTCGATTGAACAACTTTGTAAACCATCATCTTTAACTATGGCTATATAAATAATACTCTTTCATGATCTCCAGCTTTCTGAGGGAGATCTGGTCCCTGGATTAAAAAAACATGGCAAATAATCAATCCCACTGAGAGTGGACACTCAGTTTTCTTAACTGAAGTCAAATGAATAATTCTCTCACTGCTCCTTAATGCTCTTTCCTTTGCTGTCTGAAGGCCCAATGACACAGTACCATCCACCTGCCAGAAAAGATGCTGTCAAAAGATGGGCAGGGCCATTCGCTCAAGGAGTCTGTTTATGTGCATAATGAAGCAGAATGGTACCTCTGGTGAAGCTCTCAGAACTAAGGCATGCATCGTGAGATGTTTGATTAAACTTAGTCACCAGCATCCTCTCATACCTTTCCTCTTTGGGGGCTAGCAGTCTGGATGCGGCAAAACAGACAAATTGAGATGCAGTCAAGACAACATCTCCACAACCAAGCAACTCTCAGCTCTTAAAAATCAGGACAGGAGAGGCAGGAAAATAATACCAAAGCACAATAGTGTAATTACGGCCTTCAATATTTCACCAACCAGTTCTTTTGCTGAGTCTCAAGCAACATGAAAAAGCCAAAGACTAAGCCAAATGCAGATATTCCCACCACTATCTCCTGCACCAGATAGTAATTTTTTTGAACCAAGTTTCAGTCTCAAATCTGACAAGTACTCCACAAATCTACAAGCTGACCTGAAGTAAACTCTCAGCTCTTCATAGTGACATTTATTTGTAAACCACCAGTACCCCCTCCTGCTCAATACACACCAACAGCTCTACCACTTAGAGTTTTTACTTTTTATCTGTTTTCACCACTTCTGCAATCACCTTCATAGCAAATCAAATCTTGTGCTTTCACCCTGTTTAACACAGCTTGAGCCCTTCCATTACTGTAGCAACTGGCATGTTCCCCTAGCCTCTGAAAGGTCTCTATTTTAAACTAACATCAAACACAGTTCAGGTTTTGCAGCATAATCTCACGGTGGCACAAAAGTCCAACTGTGACAATTGAAATTCTCATTTGCCTCACTTTTGGTGTCTCTAGCTTGGCCTTGCCCAGGCTTTCCTTGCTTTGTCCTGTGTTTGGAATAGAGATATTTTACAACAGTTATCTTCACTGATTGCCCAGGGTTCTTTCCATTGCCTTCTTAGGTCTCTTTGTTTGTTACTCTTTCCAGCTTTTAAGAAAAATCTTCAAAAAAGCTGAAAATGAAGTTACTTGAACTTCTAATTTCCATTAGAAGCCTCTGACTTTATGCTGGAGTGATTTTTTAGTGCAACAAAGAACTAGCGTGTCTACTGCAATTAGTAGTGACAACCTAATACATCGTAGCTGAGGGTGCTTTTTCATTCTTTCGTGCATATTTCATACGGGAAGTACAAAGCATCTGGGAAAGTTTACCTCAGAAGTACTGCATTGCCAGGCTTCAAAATTACTGAGAATCTTTAATATTTCACAGAAAGCATGATTTTATTCCCTTATTAATATTTTTTTTTGTAATTGCTCAATAGAAGGATAAGATATCATGTATTTAGAATACCAAAATAACATCTCACTTTAGAACAGCTAAAGTTAAATGAATGTCACAACTTCAAAAATAAAAGTGTTTGAGATAGCCTGCAATTAGTGCAACTTTCCATGTTATGTCAACCTAATACTGAAATCAAGTACATTTTGGAGCATTTGGTATTTTATTTTTCTACCTATTTCTTTAGAAAATTATACAATTTTAAAATTCAGTTAAAAATATTGAATGTAAATCTATGCTCATAAACACATTTTATTAGAAAAGAATAGCTAATCCTTTTAAAGGAAAAAAGAGTTGCCAGGGAAATTTATATACAATATGACACAACATAGTAAAACTGTGTCAGCAAAATGAAACAGACATTGCCTGAGTAAAATCAATATAATAAGTCTCCTAAATGATTTTTGAATAAATTATGATAAATATTTGAAAGCTAGTACTGTGATGATCCCAACTGGGACACTACCATACATGGAAGAGTTAGTGATCAGCAAAAAAGTTTATCTGAGTACACTCGGTATTGTGCTGTCCTGCACATCCAGCGTGGCCTTCGAGCCTGTGCTGGGCTGCAAAAACCCCTTGGCTGCAGGATCACATCAGCTGGCTTATTGCCACAGGCTGTTCCTGCTGGGTACCAGCAATTGCAACATCTTCCTGTTCCTGACTTTAGCCAGAAG
Organism: Callaeas wilsoni; assembly: GCA_013398955.1. Lineage (NCBI taxonomy): Eukaryota > Metazoa > Chordata > Aves > Passeriformes > Callaeidae > Callaeas > Callaeas wilsoni. Next base: position 223,173 of record VWPU01010306.1, read on the forward strand.
TGCAGCAAAACGTTATGTGAGCATCCTTTTTGTTTGACAGCAGAAATCACGAACACAGTTATCCTCATTCAAGAAATTCCTACAGTAAAGGGGGTCACTCTTCCCATGGGCTGGGTCTGGACAGTGTGTACACAGCGTGCATCAGAGGTCTATTGAAATCTACACAACTAAGGGGTTTTAGCATTTAAAGAGATATAAGATATAAGATATTACCTGTATTCTTCTTACTTTCTTTACATTGTTACCTCTAATACATAGTATCTTAAAGGATGCTTTATAAAGCTTAAGTGACATTTTTACTGGGATCATAACAGACATATATGTCCTTGTGCAAAACAACTACTTAAAATTACTATTAGAAAACAGCAGGACTATGTAGACTGCAAATGGAAATCTGAGTTTCTCATAACAGCCTTATTTCTATTTTTCTTTTCTGTATTCATTGAAAGTACAAGTGCAACTATTTGAGTAAAGGGTTGATGCCCAGCATGTGTACAGCTACTGCTGAACTTCTGATTGGCTCTGAAATATAATTTCCCTGCTCTCTCCCCAAGAGCCCTTTCAAGAGGCATTGAGAAAATTGTCTTAGACAACCTGCTCATTCCAGTTTTAAGAACCATTTTTTATGCAGTCAAATACATGCAAATGACATACAAAAATATTCCTGTGAATCTTAAACATTCCAGACATTTAGTCCAAAATGCCTCCGCAGCAATTACACATAGCCATTATAGGATGTAATACTGTCCTTAGGGCCTCTCAGTGTTAGCCCCAAAGCTCAAATTGACAATACCAATAGTAAAATTCTTCAAGTACTTGATTAAGTGACCATAAGATAAGAGTTAGAACTTGTATTGACCTTTCTCTTCCTTTGGCTGTTGCCTATATGCATACCCATTATAAAAAATGTTCAAATAATCACGTTTGCTACAGAGAAAATACACCCTGCCTGTTACTGCATCTGCAATATGCTCCAAATTAATACACTAACTTACAGCCTTCCGATTTTGTATCACTTGCAAATTTGCTGTGAATATTCTCTGTCCTCTCACCAGGACATTAACAAAGATGCTAACCAGTATCAGTTCCAGAGTCAAGCCTTGCTGTACACCAGCAGTTCCTTCTCTCCATCTGGACTGTGTGTCAGTTATCACAACCATCTGAGTGGAGCTGCACATTTTAGTCCACCTCATTCTCCACTTTGTTCTGTTAGTTTGTCTATGAGGATGTTACACGAGACAAAAAGCCTTGCTAAAGTTCCATACAAGGAGTAGCCCCTGTTCTCCTCACATCCATCAAGACACTCATCTCATCATAGAAGGTTTTCAGGTTGGTTATGTTGCTTTGCTCTTCATCAATCTATGCTGACTATGCCCATTTACTTTCCTAATTTTCATGTATTTGCAAATGTTCACCTTCCTGGGGATCAAGGTGAAACTGACTGCCTTTTAACTTCCCACATCCTCTGTCTTGTCCTTTGTGAAGACAAAAGTGATATTTGATTTTTTCCAGTCCTCAGGTGTTTCTCCTGGTCACCACCATCTTTCAAACATAAGAACAGATAAACAAAGACTCATGAACTTTCAGCCTCTTGTTACAATAAAACTTTGGAAGTCCCATTAGTTGAGAGTGCACATCTCAAGCAACTGAAGAAGTTCTTTAAGCATCAGCAAAGAATAGTGATGTAATATGGTCAAATACCAGCAGAACAGACTTTATCAGCAAACCTGAAAAACTGAATGAAAGCAACTGGAAATGAGAAAATGGTTGTGAGGATTATATCCTTCAAATATGTAATTGCAGTGGTTTTCATGAAGAAAAAAGCTCTGCAATGACAGCCAAATATAAATGGATATAGGAGCACCAAAGAGCATCACTGGCTATCACTGATGCAACAACAAGGTCAAAATCAGTTGTAAGGATCAAGACTGAGTTTGCTTCAGAAAAATCTGTGCAATAACTGCCTCTTCACTGATGCACTCGAGGCAGGCCCGTATCCCTCCACAGCTGTATTTGGTTTACTTGGCAAGGTTTTTGTACCAGCTGTCAGAGACTGAAATATTGTAGTTTATGACTTAAACATTTTCATGAAGGACTTTTAAAACTGTATTACAAAAGCTGCAGAGAAGACCAGGATAGGCCTCCTGACTGATGAAGAGAAGATAAAGTAACAACTCAGGGCTGACATTCACAAAGCACAGGCCTAACAGCTTCAGGGAGGAGACCACAGCCCCAGGGCTATCAGCTACCAGGCTTCACACCGACCCTCGAACCAAGGGGTGGGGAGGAAAAGGCTTTGGGTGTGTGTTGGAAAGGCCTCTGGTCAGAGGCGCAGTGACCGCCCATTCTGCACTGTGCAGAGAAGCCCAGCTGAGGGGTCCTTCACCAGGGGAAAGCCGCATCCATGTGAAGGACAGCCGAGGGGGTGTCATGGCCCATCACAGGCCCCCCCAAAGGGGTCTCCAGACCCTACACCAGAGATGATGCAACAGGCCCTCAGTGTAGCAAGGGATAGTGTCAAACTGGCCCCCTGCGAGGGAGGCATGTGGGTGTTCCCACCTGCCCAAAGCATATATTAATCCATTGGATTTTATACTCTTCGGCATGGCGCGGCATGGTGGCAGCAGTGGGGGACCCTCACCACCCAGAAGACCAGATGGAGGGAAGCAATGAGACATTGTTAGGACCCTTGGATGGGTGATATGCTTCCACCTAATCCCTGTCACTCTCCTCCTGTCCACCCCCTACGCACACTTCTTTTT
>VWPU01010307.1:0-72779 GCA_013398955.1 Callaeas wilsoni
ACACTGCAACCCAGGACACTACCTGAAGAGCATCCTGTCTTTACTGGAGACATCAAGATATAAAGCATTTATTTCAGTATGTTCACCAGTGCTCACACTTGCAATAAATAAGAGCTAAATAAAAAGATGCCATGCCTGTACTCCAACGCAGAGTTATATGGTTGCAACTGTCAAGTTTCAGATAAGAATTTTTTTTACTTCCACCTTTATATTTGGAAGTAATTACAATCCTCTAAAATAAATTTTTCATTTCATAAACAGTAAGCTTAGTAGTTTAAGGTGCTGTGTATAGATAATAAAAATATCTAATTATTAAGTTTGTACAAGCAGGATAAGTGTTTATTTTTAAAAATACCTATGGAATTTTAAAATTACTACTTTATCAAGTCAACTTTGCCAGCATTACGTTAAGAAATCATCTCTTTACCCACTAATATTCAAGGTACATGGATATTGAAACAGCTTTGGGTTTCAGAGAAAGTATTTCAAAAGAAAGTACAATTTGTGATTAAGTACCTGGAATTTACTTATTGACAGCTGAATTATGTGTGACATTTTTAGTGCCTCTTACAAGAACTGAAACAGTCATGAGAACTGCTGCACACTACAGTACACTAAGTTTTTGTATAGGATTAATCTACAAATTTGATTTTTTAAAAAAATATATAAACTGTCACTGTACCTCATTTATGCAAGATGTAGAAAATCTGGAAGGTTCCTCTCTAAGAGTATTCCAGAAAAGAAATATAGTTGCCACCAAAATGTAGAGTGCACTGGAAGGATTTAACCAGTTACATAGAGAAACACACAGAGTTCCATGATACAAACACTAAGCCTCACAATGGCACACTCCTCATAAACCTCATAAAGACACTCTCTTTGTAAACCAAATCAACCTCAAGAAGACGCTCTCCTCAAAAATCCCATAAACATCATCAAGGTCACCTCATAAACCTCTTAAATTCATCAAGGCACTACCCCCATAAAGGTGATCTCCCGAAAACCGCACAAACTTCATCGAGGTGCTCTCCTCTTAAAGGCTCCCTCATCAAAAACCAAATAAGCCTCATAGAAATGTTTGTCTCATGACCAACATAAACTTCATAAATGCACTCTCCTCCTATAAATCTCATATAGGTACTCTCCTAAAAAATCCCCATATACTTCATAAAGGCACTGTCCTCATAAACCCCTAAAACCTCATAAAGGCACTATCCTCATAAAGGCATTCTCCACATAAATCCCCAAAATCTCATACACGTGCTCTCCTCATAAACCCTGTTAACATCGTAAAGGAGCGCTTCTCATGAACTCCATACACTTCATAGGGGAGATCTCTTCATAAACACCATTAAAATCAAAAAGTGACTCTTTTAATTAAACCTTACACCTCATAATGACACTGTCCTTAGCAATTGCATAATAGTCATAAATGCACACACCTAATAAAGGTGCTCATCTCATAAACCTCATGAAGGTGTTTTCCTAATAAAGGTGTTTTCCTCATAAATCTCGTAAACCTCATAAATGCACTCTATTCGTAAAGGTGCTCACCTCGAGAAACTCATAAAGCCCACACAGGCACTTCCCTCATAAAACACATAAACCTCCTAAAGGTGGTCTCCTCACAATCCCTATAAACCTCATAAAAGCACACTCCTCAGAAGGGCACTCTCTAAAAACCCCATAAAATTCTAAAACCCATCAACTTCATAAATGTGTGTTTCCATGAAAATGTATCCTCATAAACCCCATAACACTCATACAGGCACTCTCCTCATAAACCCTATAAACATCATAAAGGTGCTTTTCTTCATGAAGGCCATAAATCTCTTAAAGCTGCTCACCTCATAAACTCCAAAAACCTCATACAGGTTCTTTCCACATAAAGACACTCGTGTCGTAAACCAATTTCACATCATAAAGGCGCTCCCTATGTCAACCCCATGTTGTGAAGTCCATAAACCCGAAAAAGGCCATAAAGCCCATAAAGGTGCTCTCCTGATAAACCTCATAAACCTCTTGAAGGCATTCTTCTCATAAACCCCATGACCTTCATAACAAAGATCTCCAGATAAACACCAGAAATGTCAAAAGGGCACTCACTTAAATCTCTAAACCTCTTAAGAGCGCTCACATCATAAACCTCAAGCTCCACATAAAGGCACTCACCTCATAAACCTCATAAACCTCATAAAAGTATTCTCCTAGTAAAGGCACTTTCCCCATAAACCTCATAAAGGCACCATCCTAGTAAACCCGATAATCATCATAAAGGCCAAATCCTCATAAACCCCATAAAACTCAAAAAGGCTCTCTCCTCATAAATCCTATAAACCTTATAAAGGCTCTCTCCTTATAAATGTGCTCATGCATAGACCACATACCTTTTATAAATGTACTCTCCTCATCAAGAGCATAAATCTCAGAAATGTTCTTTCTTCTTAATCCTCATAAACTTCATAAAACCCATAAACCTCATGAAGGCACTCTCCTAATAACCCCCATAAACTTCATACAGGCGCTGTCCTCATAAGGCCCATAATCTTTTTAAAGGGGATCACCTCAAAAAACCCATGCACCTCATAAAGCTGCTCTCTTAATAAAGATCTTTATGATGTTTATGAAGTACATGCAAGAGCAGCTGTATGAGGTGTAAGGGATTTTTGAGGAGAGCACCCTTATGAGGTTTTTAGGGTTTATGAGGAGAGCACATATATAGGTTTATGTAATTTATGAGGTGAGCACCTTTAAGATGATTATGAGGAAAGTGCCTTTCTAATGTTTATAGTCTTGGTGAGGAGAGCGCTTTTGTGAAATTTATGTAGTTTATACAGGAAGTGCCTTTATGATGTGAGCGCCTCTATGAAATTTATAGGATTGCACCTTCATGAGCTTTATGGCCTTTATGGGGTTTATGGGGTTGATGAGGAGAGCACTTTCATGAGGGGAGCACCTTTATGTGGCTATGGAGTTTTGGATTAGAGTGTCTTTATGTGGAGAGTGTCTTTGTGAGGTTTTTGTGGTTTATACAGAGATCTGCTTTAAGAGGTTTACGTCCTTCTTGAGGAGATCCCCTTCATCGGGAAAGTGCCTTTATGATATTTGAGAGGCCTGTGAGGAGAGTGCCTTTATATAGTTTATTGGTGTTGGAAATTATCGTTTTTCCTTTTGTTTTCTTTCTCTTAGGGAATTTTCTCCCACTTTGTTGCTAAGAGACAATAACGACAGGGTTGTTAAGGGAGACAAAAGAAGTTACCCTGAAAGAGTTCGGCTGGCTACTCTCTTATCTGAAGGTTTCTCTCGGAGGGGCAAAGATATCGTGAGAATTGGGCTGGGAAAAACGGGGCCTGGGCACAGCTGCTAGCTCTCTTGCTCTCTAGGTATTCAGAGGGGAAGGAGGGTGCAGTCGCTGTGGGAAGAATTCGCCACCACTGGGGAGTTCTGTTTTCTGCTGCCTTCTACGGCGAGTGGAGCTATGCTTGTAAGAGCGGCCATTGCACTGGGACATTATTAACACCCTACCTCACCAAACAAAAGACCCTTCACCATCTGCTCAGGTGCCTCAGGGGAAACCCTGGGCTTCCTGAGCCCATTTCCCCTCCCAGGGAGCCTCTCCCTTGCCCTGCTGGTGAGCTGGGCTGCTGCTGCCCAGCCCTCACCGTTCCCCTGTCGCTGTTCTGAGTTTTGCTACACTGTAGCCCTGCACTCCCTGTCTGCCAGGACACCCGTGGTTCCAGCTCCAGCTGCGGAATTTCTGCTGCCCCGGGTGAGCTCGCCCTGCCATTCCAGCTTGCTGCTTCCCAGGTTCCTGCTACAGTCCTCTTTGCTATCCAGAGGGGGCACCAGGATCAGCTACCCCTGGAGGTTTGTAAAGGAAGCCCCTTTTCCATCCCTTCTGCCGAGCCTGTCTGCCATTGTCCATGTGCAGAGAAATGACCAAACTTGTGCCACAGTGCCCCCTGCAGCCAAGGGGAGTCATCGTATCTGCCCTGCCCACTGGGAGCCCACCAGCACCTCTACCGGCTGTGACCATAACTACACCAAAGGATGCTTAAATAGGGGGAAGAGATTGTTTATTGGGTTTTTTTGTTCTTGTTTGTTGTTGATTACCATTGTTGTTGTTTGTTTGCCTTGTTATACATACACATACTAGTAAAGAACTGTTACTCCTTTTCTTATACCTTTGCCTGAAAGCCCCTTAATTTTGAAATTATAATAATTCAGACGGAAGGAGGTCATATCCTTTTGAACAGAGGTTCCTGCCTCCCTTGGCAGACACTTGTCTTTCAAACCCAGGCACTCGGCTTTACGAGGAGTGTGCCTTTATGAGGCTTAGGGTGTTTATTAGGTGATCTTACAAGTTTATGGTCTTCCTGAAGTGAGAACCTCTATGGAGTTCATAAAGATTATAAGAAAAGCAACTTTCTGAGGTTTATAGTCTTGATGAGGCAAGTGCGTTACGAAGTCCATATGGTTTATGCAGAGAGTGCCTTGACAAGGAAAGCACCTTTCTGAGGTCTTGATAAGGAAAGTGCAGTTATGAGATGGATGTGGTTTATGCATGTGTGCATTTATGACATTTATGAGGTTTATTAAGACAGCGTCTTTATGAATTTTATGTGGTGTCTGAGAAGAGCATCTTCAGGAGAGACCCTCATGAGAAGGCAACTTCATAAAGTTCATGGGTTTTATGAAGAAAGGGCCTTCATCAGTTTTATGGGTTTATGATGAGAGTACCTTAATGAAGTTTATGCAGTTTATGAGGAGAGTGCCTTTATGAGGAGAGTGCCTCTCCATATAAGCTCTATAAACCTCATAAAGGCACTGTCCTCAGAAAACCCACAAATATCTTATAGACACTTACCTTTAAAACTCAAAAATCTCATAAATGCATTTGCCTAATTATCCCCATACACCTCACATGGTTGCTATCCTCAGTGACCAATAATCCTCCCAAAGGCGGTTTCCTCCTAAAGGCAGCCACTCCATAAGCCAAATATATGTCCAAAAGGTGCTTTCTTCATCAAGGCAATCTCTGCATAAACTACTTATACTTCATAAATACACGCTCTTCATCAAGATCATAAACCTCAGAAAGATGCTTTCCTCATAACTCCACAAACTGCATAAGGGCACTCTCCACATAAAGGCAGTGTCTTCATAAACACCATAAGCTTCACAGAGCTGTTCTCCTCAGAAGCACCATAAACCTCATGAAGGCACTCTTCTAAACAATGCTATCAACCTCATAAAGGTGCTGCCATAGTCGTGCAGGATACTCTGAGTTTTGGAGAAGCGGTGTTTGTGTGTGGGGAAAACTGTTAGCTGCAGAAAGGAGAGTTTTCGGTTAAAACAAATGTTCTCCAGCAATCAGGTCATGGACAAATGTGGATTGCTCTCCAAGGGAAGTCATTGTAAGCTTATAAAGCTTGTCTCTGAGAGAAATGGGCAAAAACCACAGGTAGCAGTGGAGAGAATTGAAACTTTGGCAAAGGGAGAAATCTCCTGGCCAGGAAGCACATGGTCCATCTAAGATGGCTGCCCAGGGAGCCCAGGGAGTCACATGGGAATCTGAGATGGCGGTACCAGAAGAGAAGCACACTTTTGCTGAAGAGCTAGTAAAACTGCAGTCTGCCTTAAAGGCTGAAACCATTTCTTGCCTCAGGGCAGAACAAGAGCTGATGGCCCAAAAGCAACTTGCCCAGAACCTGAGAAACCTATTAAACCGGTTTTTGCAAAGCCAAAGGGCTTTAATGATGCAAATTAACACTCTTGGCTGAAGCATGCATGCCAGTCTGGGGCAGGTGTTGGGCCTCCATGAACATGATCTCACACAAAGGGAAGAGTTTGCCCCAAAGCTAGACTCCTCCCCACACCCGGAACTCAGCCCATGTGTAAAAAATGAGGAGGAGGAGAAGGAGAGGGAGGAGGAACCTCCTGACCATGACATCACTGATGTCACCTCCCTTCATTCCTTGGAGGAGGAATACAGCTCATTCTATGCCCTACAATAATCACTTGTAGCCCTGTCCTTTTGTTAAGGGATTAGCATATCGAAAGGCAGAGCTTAGCATGATAATATCACACCTTGCAACAAAATTGACTAAGTTGCAGGGGAGAATTAACAACCAGTCCAAAGGAAATAAAACAGACTCTTGAAAATTTTTCTGACATGGGGAAATGAAATAAAGCTTTCCTAGAAAACAGCACATGGCAAAGAACTTTGATCTTTTAAATAGGATGCACACTGTGGCATAAAAGGCTTAAACTTGTGGGAGGGGGGAGAACTGATCCCTCTCCCCACTTCAACATGCAATAAAAATACTGGGAGTATGTGTGAACTGGCAAGCTTCCAAACAATGCCCAAGGAGGAGCTGATACCCTTTCAGCCTTCATTTAGATTATTATTATTATTCATTCCAAGATTTAAAGATTGTGACCAAGACAAAAAACTCTCAGAACAACCCCCAAAAGGTGAGCTGGGAGTGGGGGGCAAATTTGAATATCCCCAAAAGCTCACTAAAAATACATGCAAAGTTAGTTTTCCTGTATTTTCAATGAAACTTTGCAATTGCTCCCGCACTGCCGCCTTCTGGCGACAGTGGATATTAAGCCTTGCCTGCTACCAGAGGCTGGGAGCGGAATTGCTGCTGCTGCTGCTGCAGGAAAAATGCTTTCATCATTTTGCAAGTTTATTGTTTCAATGTATTCTCTTCAGCCAAGAGGCTGGGTATACATCCGGATGCGAATAAAGTCAACTGCAAACAAAGAAGAACACAGAGCAACCAGATGGAAATCTGCTGCAAATAAAGCTCAACAAAATGTGAAACTCTAAAATAAAATACATTAAATTATTTATGTTTTTGTAATTCCAGAACAGTGTTGCCAACACTGTTGTTTATTCCTGGATTAGTCAGCTATTCCAGCAAGAGCTCACGATAATTGTAATAGCAAGTATGGCTTCAAATGCCAGAGGAATAAATAAGTAAAAGAGAGGGCTGTCCTTTTCACTAAGGACCACTCTAACATCACATTGATAATTAGTTATTTAACAAATTAAAAGTGAAAAGGTCTCAAAGGATGGCTGACTACTCCATCTTGTTTGCCTACATGGTACTGAGACTACTCATCAGTATCGTTAGAGTACTAGATAACTTCATTAGTGATTGTCACATTTCTGACTGTTGTTATTACTATATTTATATTCATATACATTTGTATAAGTTTATTGGTTTATGTAAGTCTGCCTGCAATATTTTTAAAATATTCATATTTTCTCACTGGTTGCCATGGTGTGTGGAAAAGGTTCCTCTCTCCCTTTAGTTTTGGGAGCTCGTATGATTGTGGAAACTAATCTGTGTACCTCTTCCTATCTCCTCAGGGCAAAGCATAAAATAACCAAGGAAAGCGCATGTAGTAATGGTAGGAAATGTGCAATTGTGCAGAAGCAGTGGCAGCTGGAAAGTTCTCTCCAACTGTAGAAGTGACTAAAAGATTTTCAGTTGGAGAACCACTGGAGGTTTTCATTAAGTTGAAAAGGTTTTTGGTCTGAATCAGGACCCTGAAAATAATATGCTAAGGAGATGGAATGAATAAGTGTTATTATATATTTGACTCCCACCCCTGAGGCAATCCAGATCTTTTTAGATAGTAGAATTGTAGTTTATGTTGTTTTGCATGATGTCCACTGACCTTTTCTCTCACCTTGAGTACAGGCTCTGGCAATCTCTCTGAAACTTGGTTGGTGGGAGGGATAAGGGTGGTAAATCTGGGACATGTGTATTTGGGTTGTGAGGATACCTGGACCTGTAAGATTGTGGACTCCAAAAGGCAAGGAGGCATAAATTGAATTTGCCAAGCTATTTTGGAGCTCAACTTACAAGTCCAACAAGTATCAAAAATAGTTGTATAAATTATCTAATGTTAGTGAGTACTAAATCTCATAGAAGGAAAGTGCTGCCTCCAGGAATACACCAGAAGTCACGGACTGATCTGCTGGACTCTTTGGGTGCTGAAAGACTGCTGCATGAACTATCTCTCCTGGAACCTTATTGTCCTGCAATTTTTGGACTCGTGGGATGGTGGGGGGTGAACCATATAGAAGGATATTAACTAGATTTATGAATAGCAGTTGCCCATTATATGAGTTCCAGTACACTTTCCTCTTCTTTTGTTTCTGCTCTGTCTGCTAGAATGGCCCTGATTAGACCACAAGAGGAAAGGTCCCAGGATGGTGGTGCCAGTCAATGTTTTGAGACATGGAGTGGTTGCCAGAGACTGGATAACTGTGATGTCTCAAAACATTTTGAAATGTTTTGGAATGCCTCTGTGTGTTTGGTGGGAGGGGCAGATCAGGTCCTGTGAAAGTAATACAGTGAAATGCCCCAGACCCCAGCCCATGCCAAGCTGTCAATCAATCACACACCAGGGGCTATGCTGACCCAGCCCCTGATTGGCCAAATGACCAGAAGTCCCACCTGGGAGAGGGGCCTATGAAGGGCCAAGGGCTTAAAAGCCCTCAATATGGGAGCCACGCGTGTCTGGACTACACCAACTTCCTTGGAGTTCACACTGCAGTCCTAGAAGTTGGCAGCTATATGCGTGTTTTTCGGTATCTCTTCTGTCTTTCTTTCTGTCTCTCTCTTTCTTCTTTGCCTAATCTTCTTTACATGGAATTTTTTGGGTAACTTAACATATTATGGATTTAAACGTTTCTAGGTTGAATGGGCTATGTTTATGCTAAGCTAAGTTTCTGATAAGTTAATACTAAATAAATACTAAATAATGCTATAATAAGTGTTTTATATTGGACTCGGAGTTGTATTTGCTCCTTTGCCAGTTTCCTAATTTTCTATATTTTTGCCAGTAAACTTTTGTGTGATTTTCACCTCTTGAAAATATCTGGTGGGGATTTTTCCTTCGCATCAACTAGAGTAAAGGAACCTTGAGTTTAACCCTTGAATTTAAGTATCTGGGGTGTAACAGGTGCTTTCCTCATAAGCCCTGTAAAAATCATAAAGGAGCTTTTTCTCATGAAGGCCATCTGCTCATGAAGACCATAAACCTCTTAAAGCTGCTTGCCTCCTAAACCCCAAAAACCCCATACAGGTGCATTCCACATAAAGGCACTCTCTTCTCAAACTCACTTCACATCATGAAGGCGCTCCCCTCATCAACCCCATGAAATTCATTAGAGACCATAAACCTCATAAAGCTCATATAGGTGCTCTCCTAACAAACCTTAAAAACCTCTTACTGGTACTCTACCCATAAACACCATAAACAATATCTCCTCATAAAACCTTAAAAAGGCACTTTCTTAATAAACACCTAAAACCTCAGAAGGACACTCACCTCATAAACCACAAAATCCTCATAAAGCTGCTTAGCTAATAAACCCCATAAACCTTAAAATGTACTCTCCTAATTAAGACCCTTTCCACAAAAATCCAATTAACCTCATAAAGGTGCAGTCCTCATAAAGTTCATGAAGGCTCTCAAAAGCCCCATGAACTTCATTAAGGTGCTCCCTGCCTAAACCACAAATTTCATAAATGCACTCTCCTCATCAAGACCATAAACCTTAGAAAAGTGCTTTCCTCATAATCACCATCAACTTCATAAAGGAGATCTCCTCATAAACCCCATAAACATAAGGGCGCATAAAGGTGCTCACCTCATAAAGGCGCTCTCCTCATAAATTCCAAAGATTTCATAAAGGCAGTCTTTGAATACACCCTGTAATACTCATAAGGGTGCCTTTAGGAGCATTACGGGGATTCTGAGGAAAGCATCTTTCTGAGGTTCATGGTCTTGATGAGAAGTACTTTTATGAAGTTTATGGGATGTGTGGAAGTTTATTAGGAGAGTGCCTTCATGAGGTTTACGGGGTTTATGTGGAGACTGGTTTTTTTGATGAGGATACTTTTATGAGGTTTGTAGGGTTTATGAGGAGACCATCATTATAAGGATTATGGGGGTTATGAGGACAAAGCCATTTTCAGGTGAGTGTATGTATGACTTTTATGGCTTTTATGACATTTATAGGCTTTACGAGGACAGGGTCTCTATGAATTTTATGGTATTGAGGAGGAGAGCACAAATATGAGGTTTATGGAGTTTAGGAGGAGAGTGTCTTTATGAGCTTTATGGCCTTTATGGTGTTTAAAGCCTTTTTGAATTTTATGGAGTTGATGAGGAGAATATCTTTATGACAATAAGGGAGTTTATGAGGAGATCATCTTTTAAAGGTTTATGGCCTTCAAGAGGAGATAGTCTCCATGAGGAAAGTGCTTTTATGATATTTGTGGGGCTTATGAGGAGAGCACCTCTGAGGCAAGTGCCTTTATGAGGTTTATTTGGATTATGAGGTTTGTGAGGAGAGTAACTCTCCACATAAGCCCCATAAACCTCATAAAATGCTCTCCTCATAGAGGTCCTCTCCTCAGAAACCGTATAAACCTCATAAGGGTGCTGTTCTCAGACACCCCATAATCCTCGCAAAGGCACTCTCCTCCTAAAGGCATCCACTTTATAAACACCATAAACCTTATAATGGTGCTGTCCTAATGCAGGTGCTCTCCTCATAAGCCCCATCAACTTCATAAATGAGATCTCCTCATAAACATCAGGAACCTCATAAAGGTACTCTCTTAATAAACCCCTATACCTCATAAAAGCGCTCAACTCATAAACTCCACAAACATCAAGAAGGCCATAAAACTCATAAAGGCAGTCTCCTCATAAAGATGCTCTCATCGTAAACAACATAAACACAAACTCCCCATAAAACCCAGAAATCTCATAAAGTTGTCTCCTCATGAAGGTGTCTCCTCTTGAAGATGCTCTCCTCATAAACTCTATAAAATTCATGAAGGCACTCTCTTCATAGAGGTGCTCTCTTCAAAAACCACATAAACTTCATAAAAGTACTTCCCTCATCAAGAGAAAAGCCTCAGAAATAGGCTTTCCTCATAATCATCATAAACCTTCAAGGATGCTGTCTTCATAATCTGCGTAAGTTTCATAAAAGAAATCTCGTCATGAACCCTGTAAATATCATAACAGTGCTTTCCTCATGAAGGCCTTCTCATCATGAAGGCCTTCAACCTTCTAAAGCGACTCACCTCATAAACACCAAAAACCTCATAAAGGGGTTCCCCTCCTGAAGGCACTCTCCTTATAAACTCCTTACAAAATTCATAAAGGCCATAAAGCTCAAAAAGACACTCTCCTCTTAAACCTTATAAATCTCATAAAGGTCCTCTCCTGATGAACCCCATAAATATCAGAAAGACAGCTTCTCAAGAACCCCATAGACCTCATAAAGGAGCTTTCTCCTCATAAATGCCAAGGAACTAATAAAGGCTCTCTCCTCCAAAAGGCACTCTCCTCTTGAGTTTCCTTACCATTCCTACATGTGCATTCCTACATTCTCTGGATTGCTACAGATGTATTCTTTGATGCACTGCCTCTACCTCAAGCGCTGGAGCCTACAATTCCCTTGCAATACCTTAAACTAAGCCCACTATGAATGTAAGCTTATGCAGGAAAATGATCCACTGAATTGGAATTACAGCAAAGGCAGGACAAGAAAGAGTCATCTCATGTTAACTGATCAATACCAGCTGCCACTATGATCGTAATTACCTCTGCTCTCTCCAGTGTGACAGAGGAGACCACAAATGTACAGCAGCAATTGTAACTAAAGAAAGTCTGAAGTACCAAAGCCTTAACAGAAAATAAAGGAAATATTTCCCCTTTTAATAGCACATCTGTTTCAGTATCCCAAGCACATTAGTCATGTAACTAAGGTGGATTTGAGAAAAGTAAAATCCCATCCAAAAGAAAGAGAGCTCACACATTAATATACAAAATACATACCCAAAGCTATCTGGGAGAAATAACTTTCAAAGTAGAAAATTCCTTACACAGTCTAATATGTAATACTTATAATTATTCCAAAAATGCATGGCTTAGTTTGCTGTGTAATATTGAATGTACAAATTACTTTCCATTTTTTCTCCTATGACTGAATGTGTTTACAGTATTTTTCTTGTTATGGAAGATAAATCTGTACGCAGGAAATGCAGGTATGGAGAAGGAAAATGGGGAATGATAAATTAAACCACTAGAGATACTTACTAATAAAATGGCAATGTTGAGATTTACAAGATACTAAATACCTGCTTTTACTCTTTGTCGATGTTTCTTTAGAGAAATTTTTTCCTCCTTAGAAATGCTAATAGCTGGTACTTAAGGAGAACAATAGAAGTGGCTGAGCCCGCAGGGCATGTGAGCGCAGCACCTCCCTGTCTGGGGATTTCTCGGGGAGGGGCAGAGATACTGCAGGGGGTGGAGCTGGGAGGAGCTGGGACGCAGCGGCAGTCTCGCTCGCTGGCTCGGCTTCCAGAGCCCCACCCTCATGCTGCTGGTGCTCTCGGTTTTGGGAAGGAGGACCGTAGCTACAGCCGAGGGAAAAGAGCTCACTCGTCACCGCGGTCCAGCCAAGCCTGTTATTCTTCTCCCGCGGCCGCTGAGGTTGTGCCCGTTGGTACCTCGCTGAGAGAGGAACTCTTTTCGCCTGGGGACCCCGGGATCCCGAGCCCGCCTTTCCCAGTTCTAGCCAGACCGCGTGGCTGCCGCCGCCATGGCTCCTGCCGCCCCGGTCCTGCCATTTCTGCGGCACCGCTCCGAGTTCCAGCTGCACCAGCCGTCGCACCCCCACCCCGCCTGCCGAGGCGTCCCGGTTTCCCCAGCTACAGGCGCGGAGCTTCCAGCACATCTCAGCCACCATCCCGGGATTGCTGCGGGTGAGCCGCCATTGACATCTGCTCCCCGAGCTCGCCCCACAGCGCCCCCTGCAGTCACGGGAGAACCATCGCACCTGCCCTGCCCAGCGGAGCCACCAGCGCCCCTGCCGGCTGGGAGCATCACTACACTGAAGGGGAAGGTGCCTGACACCTGAGAGAAGGCTGTCAGTGGGCTCTGTGGTTCTGGTTTTGCTGTCACTGTTATGGTTGTTGCCCATTTCACCTCATATAAATATTTAGTAAAGATCTGTTATTCCTATTCCCTATCTTTGCCTGAGAGCCCCTTGATTTCAAAATACTAGTAATTCGGAGGGAAGGGGGTTTACATTTCTCGTTCCAAGGGAGACTCCTGCCTTTCTTGGTAAACACCTGCCAAAACCGCGACACTCTTATTTTAAAAGTGTTACTTATCTCATGCAGAGATAGATGGACAACTCCATTTTTCCAACTGCAGTTTCTGAAGACTGATTTGTACTAGTTAACTACTATCTGTGTTATACTTTAGGTTTTCCCTTCTTTGCATCACACTGATTCAATAGTAATGAAAAATGAAGTCCTTATTCTCTGATCAAAGCAAACTCTGTGGCATTGTCTTGGTTTGAGAGACAGACGTCTGCTAAGGAAGGCAAGAGCCTCCCTTGGAATGGAAAATATAAACCCCTTCCCTCCAAATTATTATAATTTTCAAATTAAGGGGCTCTCAGGCAAAGATATGAGAATAGGAATAACAGTTCTTTACTAGCATGTCCAGTAAAGCCAACAAACCACAACTCTGGCATTAACAACAACCAGAACCAGAAACCCAGTGACAGCCTTCTCAGCCGCAGGCACTTTCCCCTTTCGTGTAGTTATGGTCACAGCCGGCAGGGGCGCTGGTGGCTCCCGGTGGGCAGGGCAGGTGCGATGATTCCCTCTGCGGCTGCAGGGGGCGCTCCGGCATGAGCTCAGGGAGCATGCAGTAATGGTGGCTTGAGCGAGATGGGACAGGATGGGAGAGAGGCTCGCTCCACAAACCCCCAGGGACAGCCGATCCTGGTGCCCCAGCAGGACTCTTGGAAGCAGCAAGTTGGAACAGCAGAGATGAGCAAAAATCCCGGGATGATGGAGGAGATGTATTACACTCTGGAGCAATAGTGGGAACTCCCAGGAGGTCTCAGCAGGCAGGAGGTGCGGGGCTACAGTGTAGCAAAGGCTCAGAGCAGTACTGAAGAAGCAGCAGGGACAGGGCAGTGGCAGCTTGGCTGTAACCAGGGCAGGGAGAGGCAGGCTCTGGATCTCAGGCACCTGGGCAGATGGTAAAAAGTCCCTCCCTTAGTGAGGTGGGTGTTAATACGTTCCCAGTTCAGAGCTTGCTCTTATGAGCAGGGGCTTACTCCACGGTAGAGGAAGCAGGACCGGGCTGGACTATGGCGGTAGTCGCGAATTCCCTTCTCCAAACGGCAGCTCCGATCGTCCTCCTCCGAAGTTGAGAGAGAGCTAGAGAGCTAGGGGCTGCCCTCAACCATGTTTTCCCAGTCTCAAATCTCACGGTATCTCTCCCCTACATGGGAAACCTCAGGTAACAATAGAGCAGCCAGCTGCACCCCTCCGCTTCTTCTTTTGTCTGTGTCAAATGTCCAGTCATTATGGCCTATTAGAAACACGCATGAGGAAAATTCCTCAAGAGGGGAAAAAATAAAAAAACAAAATGAAAGGAGAACTCCTAAAACCCCAACAGGATTAATGGCAATATCAAGTTTGTGTGCTATTCTGTCAACATACTTCTGTTCAGCACAGCAAAATCTACGTTATTAATGAATAAAACAATTAGCAATCTGAATTGACCACCTACCTGCATAACTACTCCTTGACTATTCCACTAGAGAGTTTATATATTGGAAGTCTGCTTTAAGGGTCTGTAAAAGAAACAGCCTCCACTCATCTCTTCTGAAGAACAGCCTCAGTTTGTTGAAAGTTCTTAAAGGTTATTCTCAGGAGGCCTCTCTTCATTCCTGCTCTTTCATACCTTGAACAGGCCCACACAATAGCTGGACCAAAGTATTCCATCTGAGATTCAGCAAAGCAGAAAGATTACTTCCATCTTATTATTTATACTCTTTTTAGCTATTCTTTGGATGTCTTCCCTTCTTAAGGCAGTTTATGGAACTGATGAATAGCACCCAAATTATGGTTCTCTGTAACCATAATACTTGGAGTTTTTGAACGAGTAAATTTTTTATATAGTAACTCCTCAATCTTATGAGGTCAGTCTTTCCTAATAGGAACACTGTGCATTTGTTTGTTTGAAAAACACCTTATTTTTTCAGACATCCTTTTATAAAATGTATTTACATTCTCTCCTCTCATCAGTATGCAATAAATGTCAACCTCGTCATTTGTGAACAACAGTGAGTAGTACCCATTTTCAAAAATGTTCTGCTTTCTTAAGTTGCTTTTAAACACATCAAAGCTCAAGATGTGTCACCTCTGCAACTTTTCCTTCACTCCCATGTAGTCATACAGAAGACAGAGTTTTACAGGATTTGCTCCTGCAATTTTGGGTTAAGTCTTATCTGCCTTCATCATTTTCTTAGTTACTTTAATACAGAAATAGATATTTTTCCTTTAGCTTAGTTAATTCTAAGGGTTCCCAGTTTCTTTTTTTTTTTCCTTTTTCAAAGATAAACTATATATTTATCCTTTCCTGTGCTTTTTCTGTTTCACCAGATCTACACAAGTTTTGAAAGGTGTGATGGTTTTGTATGGATTGCCCTTTGGTGAGGAGGGAAAAAGGGCAGTCACGGAAGTGATTCTCTGTGTGGAGCTACTGGAAACTTCCTCTGTGCCTGAAAAAGCCAATTGCTGGCTGGCTCTGAGGATAGACATTCTACTAAACCAATTAGACAACTGATAACCCTCCTGTGATAACATATTTAAGAAAGGGAAAAAACATGGGAAGCCCTCTTTTTCTTCCTGCCCTTCTCAGGAGTGAAAGAGCGGCCGGCGTGGCCCCCAAGATCATGCTGCCGGGGGCAGAGGGAACCATCCCAGCACCGCGAGTAGTTTCATGGTCGGAGCTGGGAGCGGTCCTACGGCCCGCGGCTCGGAGCGGCCGGGGCCAGAGCAGCCATGTGACCGCCGCCATCTTGGCACAGTGAGAGATAGACTTTGCCTGCCTGGCCACTTCTAACCTGCCAGACCGCGAGCAGAGGGACAAAAAGTGGCGGCAGCAGCTTCTCTTTTCTGACGCCTCGCATAAAGAGAGGCACTAAATGGAGCCAACGCCTTGGCAGCCGGTGCAGTGCCGGCAGAGACTACATGACCAGCAGTGAACGGCATGGCATGCAGCTGTTCGATGCTGAGCCCAGACAGAATTCACTTTTCAATGTTACAGAACTCTATAAAAACTTTCCAATTGATAAAACTTCAAAACAAATAAACCTACAAACACCAATTCTCTCCTGAGTCAGAGAAAGGAAAAGGTGAAAACATGTGACTAGAACAGCATGGTAACACCAAGGTCAGTACAAAAGGGGAGAGGAGGAGATGCTCCAAGTGTCAGAGCTGAGATTCTTCTGTAAGCCATGGTGAGGACTATAATACAACAAACTATTTTCCCTATAATTCATGATGTGCATGGGGGGCTAAAAAATTCATCCGCAGCCCATGAAAAGAATGGTTCTCATGCTAGAGCGTATAAATGTTGAGAAGCTACGATCTGGTGAAAGGCTTGGATAGAGAGAGAGAAAACCCTTGCCTCCAGAGAAAGAAGAAGTAGACTTTTGCGTTTATATTAAAACAGCGCATCCTGTACCCCATGAACTTCTTGGCCCACAAGGAAAAAAAGCAGTTGTGGGAAGACTGCTTTTGCTTGTGGGAGGGTCTCACATTGCAGCAGGTTTTTCGGGCAGGACTGCTCTCATGAGATTTTGAACCACACTGGAAAAAGTTCACAAAGAACTGCCTCCCGTGGGAAAGACCTCATGGCATAACAAAAGAGACTCCTCTCCCTAAATGATCTGAAAGAAGATTTACTTTTTTAAAGATGACAAACTGACCAAAACAACCCCCATGTTTTGTCTCCCTGCACTGTTGATGGGAAAAAAGGTCGGAAGGGTGCTGTTGTGGGGGGGAGGTGTTCTAAAGATTTATATTCGTTCTCATTACCCTTGTTTAATTCTGTTAATAAATTTTTCTTTATACTTTCTTAAAGTCTTGAGCATATTTTCCCCCTTAAGGGGTTTTCTCCTAATCCTTATCTCACCCCATGAAATTTTTTGAAATTGTTCTTTCCCCTCCTCTGCTCAACTATAACAGAGGAAAATGAATAAATGATTTTTCATGAGTGCACTGGCCTTTGGCCAGCGTCCAACCCATGACAAAAGGTCACAAGTAATGACTGCAATTCAATCAAACAGATCTTTCTGTTTCATAGCATGTCATTCATTTAATCCTGAGGAATTCAAAACATGCAGTGACAGGACAACAGGAAAGGCTTTAAACTGAAATAACACAAGTTTAGATTAGACATGAGGAAGAAATTCTTCCCTGTGAGGGTGGTGAGGCCCTGGTGCTGGTTGCCCAGAGAAGCGGTGGCTGTCCTATCCCTGGAAGTATTCAAGGCCAGGTTGGATGGGGCTCTGAGAAACCTGGTCTAGTGGAAGGTGTCTCCACCCATGGCAGGGTATTGGAATGGAATGATCTTCGAGGTCCTTTCCAACTCAAGGCATTCTATGATTCTATAAAACTACAAACTTGACAGCAACTTGTAATCTAACACAAAAGTCTAAATAGAAATTATTTTACAATTTTTTAAACATATCGCTGCATTTCCCATCATTTAAAAAAAATTGCTATTTTTACGTCTAAAATGTAATGACCAAAGAAAATTCTTCATCTAAGAAATTATTTCTTCTTTAACCTATGGACACATGAACTGGAAAGAGATGAGTAATATATACTCAGAGGTATTTCAGAAACATATCAACTCAAAGTAGAAACTTTCAAATACTTAGAAGTTCATTGAGTGATCTGACACCTCCACATTGTCTACAAGACAAATAATATTATTTGGGACATGGGTTAGGAATGAAGTTGTGCAGTCAGGAGAATGAAAGACTCAAAAAAGATTGACTGCAAGACTAGACTTGGAACAAAAGGTACAAAACATAACAACTGCAAAAAATCTACCTTAAAATGGGGAACTAAAGAAGTCCTTCTGCCTCTCTAAAAGAAGCTTCAGAGCCTGCTGTCTCCTACATACATGACGCATCACTTCAAAACAAGCTCTGCTCTTCCCTACAGACAGATTTGCTTAAGCACATCCCAATGACCACCTGTGAAGTAGCCATAAGGGCACACCCTAACTGAGAGTCATGGTAGTGTCAACATGCCTTCAGATCAGTCTAATCCTAGTCAATACGTTTCAGTCTCCCTTATTCTGCAGATGTAAGAGGTAAAAGTCCTATTGGCAGCAGTAGAGATGAGATTTTATCATATATATTAACAATTAAAAACAGCAGACACTCCGGGACTCTAAGCTATTGAACAACATTGTCATGCATTCCAGCATCTTAAAAGTGAAGTTATCAAAATTCATTGTGGAATTATTCAATTTTTTATTAATGTTAGTAAAACTACTACCTACCCTGGAACATTTTGAATTATCTTTCACACAAAATATTTCTTGTCTTTCAAGCAAGATAGGATATTTTAATAAGAGTATTTAAGATCAATGAGTAGACGTACAGGTTAAGATTGACCTGAAAAATTTTAGCATTATTTTCATTCTTGCAGCCCAACAATTTATGCAGACTAGACCCTATGTAAAATTCTAAATCTTCTAAGTTATTTTTATTGAAAAGTAGGATGTGAATTTGGAAACTGAGTTACCCTTTAACCTTTTCAAATGATACAGGGATGGTAGAAACTCTCCTTTCTTCATGGAGATCCATGACTCCATCCACCCCTCCAAGGCTGTCATTTGCTCAGAATACATATGCAAATTCACTGAGGTCATAATTTATCCCCAAAATTAGAGCATACCAGTTTGGTAAGTACTTTAGCACCTTTGTCTTCTGCTGCGCATTGAGTCTTTCCACTGTAGCCATACTATGTAGTACAGATAAATGCAGATAATCCTCCTAAGTGGTGAAACAAAAAATGCTTCAGAGAAAAAGCAGATGCTTTAGCAATAAGTAAAGTAAGTTTCTAACATTTCCTGTAGTGTACCTCTACAGCATAACATTGTGTTTTGCTAACATTCAAATTTGTACAAAGATAATTCAGGGGCTCTGACCTTGTGCTAAGAAGTGCCACTTAAATACATATTTCCCCAGTATCTAGTTACTACTGAATTTTTGCATTTCTACCTTATGAATATAAATTCATAAGGTCCAAAGTCTTTTAAAAAATGTCATACATTTAATACAAAATTGTATGTAATTTTTATTTGGTCACATTTCTTCATTTGACCAGCTATCGGTTTTGTAATTTTAGCCATGTTTTATTATTCTTCCCTATTATTCCTCTAGGTTTTGGGTTTTTTCTTTCCAAAGACATCATATTTTATCACATGTAATAGTATCAAGAGTTTTCACAGTATGGTTTACATTTGGATTTGGCATAAAATAGACAATTCCTAAGGAAACCTATAATTCCAATCCATTAGGCTAATGTATTGCAGCTGCTGTGAACAGTGGGCATGTCATCTTTAGTATAATGATGTCTGGTACAGCACGGAAGATCAAACAAAATGACCTGATAAATTACTCTGCATCTAAAGATCACTCTCTTCCCTCATCCCCATTCTCAACATAGTCTGTTGCATGTGTGGGTAACATTTTGGGGGATTTTTAAGTGTTTCTTTTTACAACTAGTAGAATCTTCTATTAAAGAGCTCTGGTGTGGTGCATAGAGCTCATCTGTAATGTAGTCACTATTCAATGGTTGTCAATTAGGGGTTTTTTTGAGAAAATACTAGAAATTGACATCATTTTTTAAAACTACTTATTGGGATTGTTCAGCCTGGAAAAGAGGAAGTTCCAGGATGACCTAACTGTGACCTGAAGGGAGACAACAAGATGGAGAGACACTATTTAATGAGGGCATGGAGTGACAGGACAAGGGGAAATGGCTTCAAACTGAAGGAGCAGGGTTAGATAAGGTATTAGAAAGAATTTCCTATGAGGATGGTGAGGCCCCGGCACAGGTTGCCCAGTGAAGATGTGGCTGCCCCAGCCCTAGAAATCTTCAAGGCCAAGTTGGACAGGGCTTGGAGCAACCTGGTCTAATAAAGGTATCCCTGCCCATGGCAGGGGGTGGAATTGAATGATCTTTAAGATACCTTCCAACCAAAACAGTTCTACAATTCTTAATTTCTACTTAGAAAAACTTTTCTCACAAAATCTGCAACATTTCCTTTTGGCAGATGTCTCGGTTTGAGAGACAGGTGTTTGCTAAAGGAGGCAGACGCCTTCCTTGGAATGGAAAAAATGTGGACCCCCTTCCCTCCAAACTGTTATAATTTTGAAATTAAGGGGCTCTCAGGCAAAGATAAGAGAATAGGAATAACAGTTCTTTACTAGTATATCTAATGAGGCAAAAACAACAACAACTTTGGCATTAACAACAAACAGAACTAGGAACTCAATAATGGCCGTCTTGGCTGTCTGGCACTTTCCCCTTTGGCGCCGTGCTGGTCACAGCTGGCAGGGGCGCTCCGGCGGCAAGCTGGGACGGCAGAGACAAGCAGAAGTCCTGGAGCGGTGGAGGAGATGTATCACGCGCTGGAGCTGCAGTGGGAAAATCCCTGGGAGGTCTCAGCAGGCAGGAGGTGTGAGGCTACAGAGTAGCGAAGGCTGGGAGCAGCCCCGAAGAAGCGGGGCGGGGGGGCAGTGGCAGCCCGGCTCCAAGGAAGGCAGGGAGAGGAGGGATTGGGGCACCCAGGAAGATGGTAAGAAAGTCCTTCCCTTAGTGAGGTGGGTGTTAATAAGGTCTCAGTTTGAAGGGCTGCTCTTATGAGCAGGGGTTCACCCCCCGGCAAAAGAAGCAGGACCAGGCTGGTCTGTGACAACAGCCGAAAAACTCCTCTCCAAACAGCCTCGGCCGCCCCATTCCTCTTCCCCAGTCGAAAGAAAGAGTCCCAAGCCCGAGAGACAGGGCTGTCCCCAGCCCTGCCGCCTCCAGTCTCCCGTCTCGCGGTATTTTCCCCCCCCTTGGGCATTCCCAGGTAACGAGAGAGGGGCCATTGGCCCTCTCCCCTGAGCTGATAACTTCTTCTGTCTGTGAAGTGTCCAGTCGTTACAGCCCATTAGCCACGTGTATGGGGAAAATTCCTTAAGAAAGAAAAAAACTCAACAAAACAAAAGAACTCCTCAAACCCCTACAGCAGAAGATGGATCATTCGCAAATTCATTTGGATTAATTTTCCCTTCTTTCTGCTGAAAGAGACAATATCAACATTTTCTGCCTTGTTAAAAAGTGCCTTTGCCAGACTATCAGACTTTATATCTCCAAACTGTCTTGTTGATATTTTAAATGGTGTATTCTATATTCTGAGAGATAGATTGAGGAAAAAAAAAAAAAAAGGGTACCTTCCTAATCTATTAGGTAAGGTATCTTCACACTATAGGGTCTATTCCCCATATTTCTGCAGCAAGGAAAGGCACTAAGTCACACACAGACACAATGAGCACTAACATCAAGATCAAGAGAGTTCCTGATGAAGCAGGCAGTAAAAATTCCAAATTGTGAATATCACCTGCTGTAACTCTGTGAACAACCATTTGTTTCTGTGCCGCAATGATAATTTATGACGTCATCTGTGAATGCAATGTCAAATCTGGATGCATTTTGTAAAGTATTTCAAGGAGCCACTACAGAACTTCCTAACGAAGCCCTTCTGCTTGGTTGTCTTACCTTGCTTCAAGATCTTGTACTCTGAAATGTGAACAATGGTAATAGCCTGACAGCAGGGCCTTCTTCTTCAGTAAACCTTTCACTGAGAAATTATTTTCAAACCTATACATTGAGGGGAGAAGGGATTGTGAGAGAAGACTCCCTTTAGCTTTACTAAAAAACATTTAAGAAGGAGTCTGGCTATAAAGTAGGAGAACGGTTATAAAATATTTAGAAAACAATGGCAATAATAAAAATATTCATTTGAGCATATTAATTCAAGCCCTACACTTTGGCATTTACAACTTCAGTCACATGAGAGCTTCCCAGGGAAGATAGAAGCACTGATAGCCTACAGTGTGTAATGGTTCGTATAGGTCAGCTCTAATAATTTTTTCTAATATTTTCAAAAAATCTGCAGGTTTTCCACTATAAAATTTTTCTATTGAATTCTATTTTAATATCAACAGCTTTGACTTTAATGTAACTTCTTTTATCTTTCTCAAAAATTGGTGAAGGTGTTGCAGACAAACTTAATTTCTTGCATATTTATTTTAAAGAAACTAATTCAGATTATCTCAATGAAACGATGGAAGAAGCAGTTGATTTCTGTGTGATTATATTACAAATCTTTAATAAATTAGTTTTTTAGAAAAGTCTTCTGAGACATATTTAATCAGATTATAATATAACCCCATGTATTACATTCCTAATTACATTGTATCATTTAGTTAATTTGGTTTGTACTTCAATTATTAAAATTCATGCTTTATACTTATGAAATTAAAATAATCAAACACACTTGATAAAGCCAGTTTTAGAAATAAATTAAGTAATTTTCTACTATCATGTTATTATGTTAACACTAGGGTTCATTTTAATTATGACAGAGAGCTACAGAAAAGTTGGAACTGTTTGTATCAAACACAAGTAGAATGGTAAAGTAGAAAAACAACCACAGCAATTTTTTTATAAATAAGGTACCAAAAATATCTATGATCTAGAAAATACTTTCCTATATACATTAGATTCACTTCACATTTGCCCATTAAAAAGACATCATCCTTTTTCACAAGAACATTTGTGAAGCTAAATATATATAGTCCAGTTTACTTTTATGTAGCAAAGCTTATGCAGTAATGCTACCCTAGAGCTACAATGTTCTCCATCCCCCATTGTTCCAGGTTAGTCAGATTATAGGGCCTGACCATTTCCATCACACTTCTAGTTGTACCAGTACGACTTGAAAAGAAAAGGGACAGAATAACAACTAACTATTCAATCAAAACAATCTTTTTGAAAACCTACACTGAACACACCTTAGCATTATCATAGAATCATAGAATAGTTTAGGTTGGAAAGGACCTTGAAGATCATCTCATTCCAGTACCCTGCCATGGACAAGGCCACCTTCTACTAGACTAGGTTGCTCCAAGTCCTGTCCAACCCAGCCATGAACACTTCCAGGGATGGGGCAGCCACAGCTTCTCTGGGCAGCCTGTGCCAGGGCCTCACCACCCTCACAGGGAAGAATTTTTTCCTAACATCTAACCTAACCCTCTGTCAGTTTGAAACCATTCCTCCTTGTCCTGTCACTCCAGGCCCGTGTAAGTAGCCTCTCTTCATCTTTCTTCTGGGCTCCCTTCAGGTGCTGAAGGTACCACAGTTAGATCACCCCAGAGCCTTCTTTTCCAGGCTGAACAATCCAAATTCTCTCAGTCTTTCCTCACAGGAGCTCTAATCATTTTTCAATAACATCCTCACAAAGGCATAATCTTGAGCTATAAGCCACATAAACTGCTAGCAAAGGTGCTAATGGTAAAAGTCAGCCTGGACTCTGATTACTACCGGGAGGACACAGGATTCCCCAGAGCAGGGACACATGTACTAAGAGTTTCTTCTTTGCTGCAGACTAGAGAATTGTTCTGTGAAATTAGGGGAAAAATCCTGCAGAATCATAGGAAAATTAGCTTGGAAGGGGCCTATAGGTGTAATCCAATAAAACCTTCTCATTAAAATTGAGTTAACTTCTGTTAGATCAGATTGCCAAGAGCTTTGCCCAAAGAGGCTGTTCCTAGGTATCTGCCAGGGCAACCATTTCCAGTGATGCACTACTAACAGCATGATAAATTCATTCTTTAGGTCCAATTCAGATTTTCCCTGTTGCAACCCATGACTGCTGGCTTTCATCCTTTCAGTGCACACCTCTAAGAAAAGCTAGGCTCCATCTGCTCCACTAAGTAGTTGCAGACTGCTATCAGATTCCCTTGTAGCACCCTCTTCTCCTCATCGGTTTCTCATGTGATGTACACCTAACGCAACTCACTTCCATAGTGAGCCTCCTTTGTGGTCTAATACATTCATCAATACCTTTCTTGTACTTCAAGGACACAAAACTCAGAGGATTTTACCTGCTTCCTAACAGCAGATTGTTTGGCAGAGATTTAATAGGAGTTGTTTAACTTATGACGACTTTCCATAATTATGTTCAGAACACTGGGGATGACCCACCAATAGATACAAAAACCTAAACTGTGCTTGCATTCTCTGATGTGTTTCTGTAATAATATTCCATAGTAATTGTTCGTGATATGCATAAAATACTCACTTTGCTCCTATGAAAGCAATACACCTCTTCCTAGGAGCAAGGAAGAGCAGAACTATGAGGGAAGAACCCTGGTTCTGCTATCTCAATTTAGAGATCAAACAGAAGCACCCAAAATAAAAGCATACCTGTTCTCAGTTCTTAGTATAAAGTAGAAAAAAATAGTCATCTCTAAAGGGATCCATTCATCAAAATCTGGCTCATATCCTAGAAATTCTTGCCTTTGTCAAGGGAAATATGAGTGTGTCTGAAGTTAGACACCCATTCAGAAGACCCGGGTTTTCTGAGAAAAGCACAGATTTCAAAAATCTTAATTTTATAGCAAAATAATTAAGTTAGTAAATACACCTTTAGATCCATGCAAAACAAACAGCAGGTTACTACTGAGAAGAGAAATTATCTGTTGCCCCTAATCCGAATCACTAGAACATTAAAAATACATGGGCGTGTTTGGAAATAAAAGTGTCTCTAAGCAGGTAAAATGCTGCAAAATGGCTTCTTCAGACACAGAGATAGGGTGCACACAAATGGGTCAGAAAAATCCCTGGTCTGACTCTGTATTAGAGGGGAAGGAGGACACAAAGAGGTACATCCAAGTCTGGAACTGGAGCACAGGAAACTGTTACCATATTAAAAAAACCTTTTCTCAAGCAGGTTCCATTATCACTTGCATCTTAAGCATGACTGAGTCATGAAGTAACTGTGATGGATTTGAAAAGAAAGGGAATAAAACGGGAATACACTGGTATGAAGTGTTCCCTAAAAATAAGGTTGAACTGTACTGAGTATTTTAATCACAGGGAAATAATACAGAAGGATAGGTGTTGCATTAAGACATGTATTAATAAAAGTCAGCCTGTGCCAAAGCACAAGTGACAGCATGACCATAGTCCACAGTATGATTCTTTTATGATACTGAATCTCGCTGCCTTTTGGTCAGAAACCAGAATATCAGTAGAGCTTGTAATATCATATAGGCCTCTGCTTTGTTTGATTGCTGATCATTGCCAGATCACTGACTTGAATCTGAAGGCCCTGGCTACCGAGGCACTAAAATATTCTTCCGTCCACACCCACTTCAGCCTCACTTTTCACTTACATCCCCTCAGAATAAATCTGGTGAATAGGCATCCTTACAGGTACTGCAGAGCTTGAGGAATATCTTGACCTGAGGAATTATTTAACAAAGGCAAAGCAATTCTAGAAAATAAATGGTTTTTCCTAAAGCGCATTTTACTTCCTGGTACTAACAGTAATGTTTTACAACATACTTGCATGGATTTAGAGGTCACTGATGGGTGCCATTGCATATACAAACTAGCAACTTTTGTCCTTTTATGTTAATAGAACATTAAGACTAAAAAATGTTCTCTTTTCTTAAGTATGCAGTGGAATATATGTCTCAGACATCATCATCTAGGTACAATTCTATATAACTGAACGCAAAAATAAAAAAAATAATATTTTTCTATCTCTCTTTCACTTTATTCCATAGATAGAGGATTTATTCTGACCATGGGAGCAGGCAATTCATTATTTTGTTGCTGCAGAAAGGGAGCTGAAAAGGAGTTTTGAAATGGAAATTGTGACATTTACTGAGTGATAATCTCATACTGCCATTTACAGGAAGCAGGTGGTAGCTGGTTACCGTTGGAGACAGATGGAAATCCTGCAGTAGAGAGTGTTTTGGGGTTTTTTCTGTTAGATAAATTAGCTTAAACAATTCAAGCATTTTTCCCCCTTGCCTGATTAGTGCTTTGTGCAAATTTAAGTGTTTGAAGACTGGTTTACTATTGAGCAAAATGTTGCCGAGCTCATGTTGTTTTCCTTCTTTGAGCCTCCATGAATCACATTTATCTTCTATAAAGGATATAATACCTATTTAATATCCCCAAAGGACATGCTGCATGAAGGCAAGTAGCACCATGAAAAATTCCACTCATCTTAATGTGGAAAAAAGATTTTCTTCCAACCAAGCACACTTCCATAGAACTCTACACCCAGTGCCACAACCTGTGCATTGCAGCTATGAGGATGGACTAGTGATACAACCACACACACACTTTTTGCTATCTCAACCCTATGCTTAGCATTTCAATGGATGAAGAATTTTAACCTGTTTAAACAAGCAATTTTCACAACACAAATCCAGTATCTCCAAAGTTGTCACACAGCTTCTAGCAGATTGACTTCATAAGGCTACCTCTAATGTCTCCAATGTTTATAAATATGTGTTGGGGTTTTAGGAGTTCTCCTTTTGGGTTTTTTATTCCTCTTAAGGAATTTTCCCCCAATACATGTTGCTAGGAGACAATAATGACTGGATACTTAGCAGAGACAAAAGAAGTTGTCAGCTCAGGGGAGGGTACAGCTGGCTACTCTCTCTTTACCTGAGGTTTCCGTGTAGGGGAGAGATACTGCGAGATCTGGGACTGGGAAAACAGGGTTGGGTGCAGCCCCTAGCTCTCTTTCTCTCTCTGCTTTGGAGGAGGACGATCGGAGCTGCTGCTTGGGGAAGAAAATTTGCTGCCAGCACTGTCGTCCAGCCCGGTCCTGCAGCTTCTGGTGAGCCTCTGAACTGGGAACGTATTAACACCTGCCTCAATAAAAGAGGAACTTATTACCATCTCATTGGGTGCCTGAGATCCTGAGCCTGCCTCTCTCTGCCCTGGTTGGAGCCGGGCTGCCACTGCCATGCCCCCTCCACTTCTTTGGCACTGCTCTGAGCTTTCACTACACTGTAGCCCTGCACCCAATCCCTACCAAGAAGTCCTGGGATTCCCACTACAGCTCCAGAGTTTGATACATCTCCTCCACCACCCTAGGAACTCTTGCTCATTCCTACCATTCCAGCTTGCTGCTTCCAAGAGTCCTGCTGGGCCACCAGGATTGGCTGTCCCTGGGGGTTTGTGGAGCAAGCCTCTCTTCCATCCCTTCCTGTCTCGGTCACGCTGCCATTACCGCATGCTCCCCGAGCTCGCACCGGGGCGCCCCCTGCAGCTGCAGGGGGATCATCGCACCTGCCCTGCCCACCAGGAGCCACCAGCACCCCTGCCGGCTGTGACCATAACTACACGAAAGGGGAAAGTGCCTACGACTGAGAAGGCTATTACTGAGTTTTCTGGTTCTGGTTGTTGTTAATGCCATAGTTATTGTTGTTTTGCTTGCCTTGTTATACATACTAGCAAAGAACTGCTATTCCTATTCTCATATCTTTGCCTGAGAGCCCTCTTAATTTCAAAATTATAATAATTCAGAGGGAAGGGGATTACATTTTCCAGTCCAAGGGAGGCTCTTGCCTTCCTTAGCAGACACCTGTCTTTCAAACCAAGACAATATGTCTTATGCTAAAAAAGTTTTGTAAATCAGAAAAAAAAATTATTTGGGTTGTTGCTATTGTTGTTGTTGTTTTATTTGATTTTTTTCTTGGTTACTGGTGCAATCTTTTCCTTGCGGAAGGATATGAATGGAAGAAGGACAGAATGAGAAAGTAGAAATCACCTTCTCGTAGAGTTCTACCCCGAAAAAGAAAAAATGAAAATAAAAAAGGAAGACAGATCAAAAGGAGAAGGAAAAGAAAAAGAAAAAAAAAAAAGAAAAAAGAAAAAAAATTTTAAAAAGAAAAAAGAGAAAGGAAAAGGGAAAAATAAAGGAAAAGGACAAAGGAAAAAGCTTTTGAATTTAGTTATTTTAGCTGATCCATAGTAATTCAAAAGGGGCATGGTCTACAAACTTCATCATATATTTGTAGGCCAGATTTCAAAAAAATTCTAGAACAATACTATTTATTATACTGAACTTGAAAACATGAAATTTGTTGAAGTATATGTGGTTTTCCAGGAATGCTATAATATTTTGAGATACTTAATGGCAATAACAAATATAGTGAGTACTCAGTAGATTCTATAAATGTCTTCTGGTAATTGACAGATATAAACATCACCCAATTCTTGTTAGGCATTCAGTGGACATTACTTATATGGGCAATTGCTTGACAACTATAATTGCCATAAGTATCAATCTTGTCAGCACTGTTGTCATGAATTAAATCACTGCCAAGAAACATGTTGGTGAATTCTGTCAATAACTGTATTACATGGGCAATAGCTGTGGATCCCATTGAAGCCAGTGCTAAAATTCCTCCTATTTATCTCTTGAGGAATCCTATGGGAGGAAGATTTTATCTCATGATCTTAAAAACATCAGGTTAAAAGCTCTACTAATTTAACGTCATTTTTATGAGGCTTGTAAAAGCTACAAGTCATAGATTAATCTAACATAGTAAATTTAATAGCTTTAAAATATGTAATACCATCATTAAACATAAGAATGGGTACCTTAAACACCATTGATGCCTTAGGATTTTAGCTTTTATATTTTTTGTATATTTGTAATCCTGCAATTCTTTAATGTATAACTCTAAACTCCATATAGAATGTTAGCTACTGCTTTCCCATTTTGGTCAGACACAACAATTCCTCTCTAGGCCTGAGAATCAAGGACGCCTTACTGTTTCAGGTCCTGAGAAATGTAAACAAAAGTGAGTTGGAGGAGAGCAAACTGGGAGAATGGGACTCTACTACCTGAAGTGGTAATTGGACAATTAAGCTCTGATATGCAAATAGACCAAACTTATATTTGTCCAAAAACTATGTGACTGTCGTCCCTCTTGGGTGTAGTCTCTGAGAGAGTCCTGCATGGTCCAAGGTGTACCCTGTGAAGGCCTTTCAATAAATACCTACCCTTTATCCTTTAACTCTGTCTAGCCTTTGTTCTAGGTCAGCCTCTCCAAAGCATCACCATAAAGACAAATTTAAATCATATTTTGCAAAGGTGTTTGACCTTCCAGTGGGTCCTGATACTTATTTCCTTTAAACCATTTGAAAATCTCAGTCTGGAGAATTAAACTAGGAGTATAATTCAAATACTCAAGTAGGTCCTACAGCCATCTATAGATTAGGTCTCCCTTGACCTGCCTATCTGAAGTTTAAATTGTTTGAAGAACTACCATTCCTGAAGGCCAAAAAAAAAAATCACATGCACTTTCATCTAAAGAAATACAATAACTAAATGTTTATTCACCTCTCTCATTAAGCTAGCACTGAAGAGCTCTGCTACCTAAGCAGTCATCTAATCTTAAAAATCAACACATCATCAATCAGGGCTGTCTCGGTTTGGACAGGTGTCCACCAAGAAAGGCCGGGGCCTTGCTTGGAATGCGACATGTAAACCCCCTTCCCTCCGTATTATTATAATTTTGAAATTAAGGAGCTCTCAGGCAAAGATATGAGAATAGGAATAGCAGTTCTTTACTAGTATATCTAATGAGGCAAAAACAACAACAATTTTGGTATTAACAACAAAACAAAACCACAAAAACCCAGTAAGAAGCCGTCTCGGCCGCGGGCACCTTCCCCTTTGGTGCCTATGCCGGTCCCAGCTGGCTGGGGGGCTCCGGCGGCAAGCTGGGACGGCAGCGACGGGCAGAAAGTCCTGGGATGGTGGAGGCGAGGTAGCACGGTCTGGAGCCGCAGTGGGAAAATCCCCAGGAGGTCTCAGCAGGCAGGAGATGTGGGGCTACAGAGTAGCGAAGGCTGGGACCAGCCCCGGAAAAAGCATCGGGGGCCGGCTCTCAGGGAGGCAGGCAGAGGAGCGGGTCGGGGCACCCAGGCAGATGGTAAGAAAGTCCTTCCATTAGTGAGGTGGGTGTTAATAAGATCTCAGTCTGAAGGGCTGCTTTTACGAGCAGGGGCTCACCCGCAGCAAAAGAAGCAGGACCAGGCTGGTCCCCGATGACAGCCGAAAAGCTCCTCTCCAAACAGCCTCGGCCGCCTCCTTCCTCTTCTCCAGTCGAGAGCGAGAGAGTGAGAGAGTGTCCGAGCCCCAGGAGAGAGGGTTGTTCCCCCGCCTTGCCGTCTCCTGTCTCGCAGTATTTTCCCCCCACCTGGGCACTCCCAGATAACGAGAGAGAGGCCACCGGCCTTCTCCCCTGAGCTGATAACCCCCTTTGTCTGTGAAGTATCCAGTCATGATGGGCCATCAGCCACACCTATGGGGAAAATTCCTCAAGAAAGAGAAAAGAAACCAACAAAACAAAAGAAGAACTCAAACCCGTACAAGGGCCTAATATCAAATTTCCCTAGGAACCAGGATTTCTCTGCAAAGTTGTCTAGATCTGATTGATTGTTTCATCTCTTCACATGTACTTGTTAAAACTTCTGGTCTAGATCATCCAAAATATTCAGCCTCCTTATGGAAATCTAACTAATTGATGCAGATAGCATTTTCATTTTAACAGATAAAATGGCATATTTCAGCTCTCTTTTTCCTTCTCTCTTTTATGGTTTTTTTCTCAAGCTTTATTGTTGGATTGGACAGGTTTACATGGGCCGTCAAGTAGAGGGCTTTTGGTACATTTTTAAAGAAAGAATATACATTTCTTGCTTTACTGTGACAAAGATACGGGTTATCTTCCAGATGCAGTTTGTCAAGAAAAGTATTTATGCCTACAGAATAATTCTTCTCCTTTTGTACACCATCTACAATAGTTTTATACCAATCCCAGGCATCCCAGATCCTTCAAATACCCAAGACGGATTAATTTATTCCCTAAACTTGCAAAATCAAATTATTGCTACACATACTCTTAAAAAAATTTCTCCTTCTACTTTTCTTCACTTTAGTCTTTGATTAAACATAACATAAAATACTTAATTTTGAGTGCAGAGTGACAGAGAATATAATGATGAGTCATTTCTGAACAGATAGATTCTTGGTGGCTTTGGGCCTATAGGAATGAATACTGGGATTAGATTAGATTAGAAAAGATTTTAAAAATTAATGCTTGATTATTACATTCTGCCAGCATAGTCCTTCCATGGGTCTTTCAAGGACCCATTTTTACTAGTGCTATCATCTCTCAGAGAAAAACAGTGCTAACAAAAAATGTTTTACTTTTATGTCTGCCTCTGTGTGGTTTTGGTTGGATTATTTGGGTTTTTTCCATCTTTTTTCCCCTTTTTAGAGGGGAAAAAATGGTATGCAGCCATTTGGGGAAGACCAGTTAAAGCAATCCATATCACTTACAAAGCACTTAGTGACTCTTTTTTGTAATTTATGAGCACATTCCTCCAAGGGCTTGGTCACATCCGCTGTTGTGAATTAAAATGTGCTGAGCTGAGCAGGGAGCGTGTCTGGGACTCAAGCTCCCCAAGCATCCCTTCTGAGCCTCAGGGGCTTTGAGATGGTTTGTTGCTTAAAGGAGCAGTGCAAGAGCAAGGAACAGTTCCCTGCTTTGGGGTAGTTGTTGCATTCTCTTCCGGCTGCAAAGTGGGTGTTTTAAGGAAGTATTTGTATGTAATGGTTGGCTGTAGGCTGTAGCTGGCAAAGCTCGATGTCTAATCTGCACCAGATATCTGGGTGTCTGTATAAGGTACCTGCCTACTCATCTGCCTCCTCATACTAATACTTCACTTTAAGTTTTCCTTGCTCTCATAGCATATATTACACTGGGTTTTTTACACTGTTGTCCTTGACGCAACATATTTTCCTCCCTAATCATCACAGAATTGTAGAATGCTTTGGGTTAGAAAGGCCTTTTAAAATCATCCAATTCCACCCCCTGCCCTGGGCAGAGACACCTTCTACTAGACCAGGTTGCTCCAAGCCCTGTCCAACTTGACCTTGGATACTTCCAGGGATGGGACAGCCACAGCTTCTCTGGGCAACCTGTGCCGGGGCTTCACCACCTTCATAGGGAAAAATTTCTTCCTAATATCTAATCTAATCCTTTTCTCTTTCAGTTTGAAGCCATTCCCCTTTGTACTGTCACTCCAGGCCCCTATAAATAGCCTGTCTCCATGTCAAGTCTCTACTCATGTCAGATCTTTATGGCTAATTCTAATGCCAACAAGTGGATCAAACCAGACATTCTTCCAGTTTAATATATAAAGAAAAGCCAAAATTGTGTTTCAAGGGGTCTTTTTTTTTACTTAGTGCCCCATCTCTAGTCTCATCTATGTTTTAACACTGACTCTGATAATATAATTTGATTTGGCCGTCGTTTGATGACTAAGACTTTTGTGTGTCAATACAGCACACATTAGAAAGGAAAAGCAAGTATGCAAACTATTCATGTGAAATACAGGATGAAAATTAGATTAAGGTTTCTAGCGATTAGTAGTATAAGTGTAACAAAAATTTTCTTCCTGGTAAGCTACATCGTAGCAGGGAAAAAATCTAGTATAGAGTTAAAGAGGAAGATACAGTTATGAATCATGATGTGATTCCTTGTCACAGCACAACACTTGACTCACTGGTTCAAAAATCTAGTTTTACAGTCCCACCAGTTGTGGTTATAGTAGAAGAAAAGATAACTAAATTTGTTGTTCTAGATCTCCATGGATTTATTTTGCATTCAAATCTTTGACAAATCTTCATCTTCAGAAATGCTCTCTATATGTGTGGTTCTTTTGGAAAAATTCTCAGTATATTCCTCTTGTTATGCATTTTGTAACACAGGAAAGCAGGAAAGGTCACTGCACAGGGCATGCTTTCATGTACAAGGCAAAGGCAGTCATCCAATAATTTCAGCATTTTACTAGACAGTATTTTATTTCTAATAGTTTTAAAGGGACATACACAATCTACATAAAACATTTTATGTAAGGCTCAAAAAGTATTAAAAATTACTCTGCTAAAAATACAGTTTCAATTAGCTCATAATGGTGATCAAATGTAGATCAGGAATCTACAAAAATATTCTCTAAATCTTTTCAATATATACTACTGATAATATATATTATGGAATTATATTAAATGTATTATAATGTGTATTATCATAAATATTATGATACATTTAAAGTATTTTCTTATGAAAAGCTATGTAGGGCAATATAGTAACAACAGAACACTCCTTTTAGTAGCCATTGTTGAGACATTGCCTTCTGGCATTTGTCAGTCCAGGTACAGATTTACAATCAACTCTGCACCTATGGTCTCTTCCTTGCAAATTTGATCCATACTGGATATTGGAGAGTTATGGTCTCTCAGAGTTTCACTGCTTTCCATAACAAGCATCATTACTGTTCACTCTTGTTAACAATATCAGATAAAAAGAGGGAAAAAGATCAAGAATTAAGATTAATCTGAGGACTGTAAAGTAAATGTCAGTTTGCAGAGATGTGCAGTTCATAGTCACCAAGGTCCTTAGGAACTAATTTTTAAACAGGTAATTACTTAGCATGGTTAAAACTATTGACAAGATTAAATACATTACTAAACTCTGAATTTCAAATCTCTCATTATAAAATACTTAAGTTTTTTCTGTGCTTTTTTTTGAAGACCAGAAAAATTATTTTACTCTTGTGACTTAATACTCCATATTTGCTATCATTCTAATAATAGAAGGAGTGACATTTTAATCTGCTTCAATATGAGATAAAATCTGTTACTATAAATCAAGATGTATGAGAACATAAGACAGAACACTTAAGAAATTAGATAATAGAATATAAAAGTACGGAACTGTGCATAAAACATCAGGAAAAGAGAAACTAATTCCTATTTATTTAAAAAAGCAATTTTTCTTTTGTATGTATGTTTCAGAAAAAGGGATAGTTAATGTTCCAAGAACACTGTCATATATTTTTGTTTTATCTCTTATAGATATTGAGACAATATTATTATTAATAATAATTAATTAATAATTTATTTTAATTATTCTAAGCCTTATTTACAAACCCTTACCTCTTCATTCCATATACTACGCAATTACATGACAAAAAAGGATAGCATTTAGGGGTACTTACTAAATAATTAAAAATCGAAATAATTAAATTTAATTTCGAGACGTTGGAAAGATAATTAGGTAATACTGCTGTTTTATATGGCTTTTTAGTTTGGATTCTTTCTCAATTTTTACCAAAATGAATTTACCATGAAGCTACCTATTTCATAGTGAATGTGCACTAAGCAAGTAGAAACAGAAAACGTGGGTTTATATCTTCTATTTTTCTAGTTGCAGTAATAAATTTTGGGTTTCATCACAAGTTTGTCAAGAACTTTTTGTGTATTTGTTATCAAAATTTGTGTTATTTGCACAAATGATTCATTTTAGCCAGTATCCAAAAGACAGAAAAAGATCATTCAAAAGCAGAAAGTGACTAAATATTTT
Source organism: Callaeas wilsoni (assembly GCA_013398955.1). Taxonomy (NCBI): domain Eukaryota; kingdom Metazoa; phylum Chordata; class Aves; order Passeriformes; family Callaeidae; genus Callaeas; species Callaeas wilsoni. The sequence goes on from VWPU01010307.1 coordinate 34,472, forward strand.
ATATTCTCAGAAGTATTTTGACACTGCTTTAGGTATGTCTTTCCTAGAAACTTCAAGGGTCAAATTTAATTCAGTACATTTTACTTCCTCTTCAGTATAAAGAAGCTTTCTGAAAATTACTATGTTTATATAGTAGCAATTATGCTACACTACTGTTATTTTTACAACCTTATTATACCATTGGCTACCACAAACCAAATATTCCCTGTTGCAACATCACACAGTACTTGCCTGTTGGAAACCATCTGTGGTGATTCTTAAATCTGCTGTCTTGGGGTGATTCTATGACAATATTGTATTCCCCATCGCCTGCTTGATCTCTAGTGTACCTTTAAATTGAAAAGGGGGAGACAGAAGCTGAGAGAACTCTTCAAAGCGGCTAGCTTGACTTTGCAATTGGAATGTTTACATTTTTTTCTCTCTCGGATCTGACAACTTTGGCTAGTTAGAAGAGTTTGCTCTCTAGTTTCTTTTGCTTTCAGCTGAGAAGGGACTGCAATCTGCGTCAGTGGCTTCTGTTCCTTTTTGGACTGTTTTTGGCTTGCTTCTTTGTCCAAAACCAGCTACCATCTCTGGGACCTGCTCGATCCCAAGGGGGATCATCGGACCCTGCCTGGGCCAGCAAGGCCCAGCGTAGGACTGCAGGTTTTACCTACAGAAAGAACTCTAAAATCCATCAGCCTCCTTTAGGGGATGGGGGACGCGGTTTCCATATCCTTTTCTGCCCTGTGCCTGTGGGAGGCTCTGTTTGTTAAATAAATAGGTTTCCTCACTTTCATTCAAGAAATTATTTTCCTGATCCCATGGGGAAGGGGCTGCCAGGGCCTGCTTGCCTGGCAGGCAGGAGAGAGATGCCCCTTTTGGGTTGTTTCCTCCTGGATTTGTGTCGAAACCAGCAAATCTGCCCAAGGTAGCCAATAATAATGTCAGGCAGAATCCTATAAATGTTATCGAAGCAGGGTCTTCTTCTGAGAATGGGAGTTGAGTAAGGACAAACACGTTCAGATACAGACCATGTCCATTCTGCTCTAAGAATTCTTCTACAAATGATCCTATCAGACCATTTAAATTTCTCCACCAAAACAACTAATGTTATATTATATTTCCTGTCCACTTAACATTCCCAGCCTCAACTAAAAGTAAGTGACTGCGGCTTTGGTATTTTTAAATCTTCATTGAATTAAAAATAGCCAAATAACAAACAGTTTACTGAAGCCTATATGGGCAGCAGCCTTAAAGATTTAAAATCATGTTTCCAGCCCAAGTAATACAAAAGTAGTTGTCAATGTACTCCAAAACCAGTAGTCCTACGACACTATCATTGCAAGTGTTTTCTATTATATCCATCATAAATTTAAGACTAATTATATTCCTTAATCTCACTCAATATGAGTTTTCAATCTGTAGGTGGCAAAGGATTACATATTAGGCTTAAACTATCCTTCAGGCCACAGAGAGAAGCAGAAGTTCATTGACAGAGGTAAACAATGTATTTATAGTCAGGTCAAGTATCAAAGCTGATGTTAAGTGTTGTGTTTGGTGATTGGGTTGGAGTTTTTATGGAGTTTATCTTGACAACTGGAAAAACCAAAAGACACAAGATGTTTCGAGTCATCAGCAAATTAGCTGTTCTCTGGGAGAAGTTTTTTAAATGACCTGTTGAATAAAGTTTGTAACTTACAGCAAACCATTTGTCCTGGGTTTCAGAAGGAGAAATGCTAACATGGGGTGTAACTGAACTATGTATTCTCCTCGCCTCTATGCCATTTCTGACAAGCTATTAATGATGGGTGGTTTCCAGTAGTTGACCAGTTCACACCTGACCCCTCAGGCTACAAGCTGTGTGTTAAATGAGGTAACAAAGAAGATGCAAACTCTGCAAGGCAGGGTAATGCCTTCACACCAATGACTCAGCTGTGATAACTCCCTCCGGGGAAGTAGCAGCACAGTCCCACTCATCCTGAGGGCATCATCTCTGCTAATGAGTCGTAATGACCTGAATGGCACCAGCAGAATAGGCAGATGCAAGGACCATCAAGGACTCCAAAAATATTCTATGACTCACAGAATTACATCACTCCATTGTGAAACTCCCTGCCCTGGGGGAGGTACTGAACATTCCCTCCTGAACTTGACCATATATAATTGGGGATTTGGGACACCACCACCACCACCACCGGATAGATCCAGAGGAGGACCAGGACTTCCACAGGACCACTGCCTTCAACTGCAACCATCACATCAACAGGACTGCAACCACTGCTTGATAGGACTGTAATCATCACCCTGACTAACAGGGTCCCAGGTAGTACTCTGACTTTGTGGGTTTAAGCAAGATTCTTTCTGTCTATCATTGCATTTATTGTAATCTGTCTATTAAATTGTAACTCCAACCTGAAATCTCTCAGAACGTAATTGTGTGGGCTTCTAATCCTATCAAAAAAGTGGCAATTTTTTTCCAAGATCCAGGTGTTTTTTAGTGCCATGAATGTTTTTTCCCCACAGTGTAGTCGTAAAGTTAAAAGAGCCTTAATTTAAGTAAGGAATTTACAGTCAAAAGTGAGCCACACAGGAGCTGTTCATGTGAGAATATCCATGAGTTGAATTCAGGACCATCCGTATCCAGTCCAGACATTTTCTAACTCAAGATGATTACTGAAATACTGTTCAAACTTTTGAAGACCATTTCTACTTTCTAAGTCATAACAGGAGAGCATAAATATCATATTAAGAGCATAAGTATCATACTAAAAATTCACATGGTAAAACTGTTTGGCAAAGCAAGAGATAATCATCCTGAGTCTGAGAGGACAATGCAAGACTCATCATGCTTCCCTGGACTCTGGGGAACAGAGATCCTTATAAAGTCACTGACATAATCCTAGCCTAAACAAAAGAAGGAATTTTTGATAGAATCACTGTACCTGTATATAGAATGGAAACACCATGATTCTTCCACAGCTGAAACGATTAGGAATGGCTGAGTAGTTGCAGCTATTTCCTGATATAAATTATACGTAGCATTTCAAAATTAGAGAATCTATTGGCAAACTCCATGATTCTTCCACAGCTGAAACTATTAGGAATGGCTGAGTAGTTGCAGCTATTTCCTGATATAAATTATACGTAGCATTTCAAAATTAGAGAATCTATTGGCAAACTCCATGAAGCCATTACATTATCATGAGTCAAATTGTATTTGGCTGTTACTATCAGATATTTATTTGGGTGGTTAGAGCATTTACTCTGTTCTAAAGGTACTGTTCAGCTTTTAAAAGCCACTTGGGTTACTTTGAAACACAAATCTAAATGGCTTTTAATCTAATTAACATCCATCCAGAATTATTTTAATGAGAGCAAGGTAATAGTCTCAGGCCATTTCATCAGTCTTTCTTCTGCACCTTAGTCCATAAACACATGCTAATTAGTGTATACAGCAACCTACAAAAATTTTCTTGTGAAATAAATGGAGAGCAAGTTAAAAGGAAAATAATTAAGATTTGCACTAAATTGTATAAATCTTTCAAGAGTACCACACACACATCACTGACACCATACACCACTACTACCACACATCAAAACTTTTTCTTGGGGCAGATTTAAAAAAAAGAACAAACAACAAAATGCAGAAACTTATTTTCACCAAAATTCAAGGACTATATTTTTGCTTCTACTCATTTCCTGAAAAAAAGCAGGACATAAGCCAGATTCTTCTATCAACAGGCAGATTAGAAACACCACTTCAGGGGCCCTTTTCACCACCTGAAAAAAAAATGCAAGAAATCTGGGGATGCTATACTACAGAGGGGTAAATCACCTTCTCATCTGGCTTCTTGCACTTGCAGAAGTGGTCTGAGATTGTTTCCGCTCCTCCATGTGGGTGGCCCTTTTTTTTTTTTGCAAATGTACTTCATCAGTGGACATTAAGATTCTACTCTGTCTGCAGGATTTGGTCCCAGGCAGTGTCACACTAGTTTTTTAACATCATTTAAGTACATAAGCACTCTTCACCTATGTACAAAAAGTTGATGGATCATGTACAATGACTCTGCTCTCAGGATCTAGAAAGAAGTGTTTTTCCTGAGCAAGGTATGAAAACTTGAGACTGTCTTCACTATGGAAACTGCCAGACTGTGGGCAATGACAGCAGAAATGGTTCCAGCAAATTTAGAAATGCACCTTCAGATCTTCTGCCTTACTCCTTGCCCTTTCTTAAAACACAGCATTGAGCTGTGTTTTAAGAAATTTTATATGAAGATCTGGCCCCTATGAAAGTCTCATGAATTAACAATGTAGGACATGGGCAGTAACTATCAGAAATATACAGCCACCGTGCTTATAAATTAATACAGTGTTTTCTACACAGTATATGCACAAATAATTACACAGAAATCAAGATTCCACATTAGGTCTAGACTTCTGAAGTGATACTAAATAGCTTCTGTCACAGCTCCAAAACAGTGTACTATACTTCATAGCATCACAGTGTGTCATTCTGTGAGAATGCCTTGCCTAAGCAAAAATTATGTAAGTACAATAAAACATATCCACTTGTACAACCCTGTAATTTTTAGTGAACAATATAATCATAATTCTATCATCCTGACCAGAACTAATATACAATTAGATTTACTTCATTTTAAAATCCACAATGTCATCTACAGAATCAAAAGTGCCACTTCTCCCTGCATCCTAGAAAAACGCATACTCAATTAAAGCACTTGTCAGTCTAGAATCTCTTTCATCTCTTCCATTTTCTTTATCTGGCATGTTCATTACAGTATTATACAGGTACATCCTTTCCTTTTTCTGTTTCATTACTGAATGCTCCCCTGTGTTTTATACCCAGCACACACTATAAATCATCTGGGGTAAAAGTGCATAAAGACTGGGTTCATCCAAGCTCTCCTCTCTCCCCTATGCGCTCAGCAGCTTATTCTTTGATGAAGCATAGCAGAACATCTGTAGTGGCCTTAGCCTGGATTTACTTTGCCAAATTTTCATTAAAACAGTGACTCAATAAAACATTGCTTATCCTAATAAAGCTCTTTGGAGTTTTGCAAATTTGCAGCTAATACTCTTTAATGTCATTACAGCATTAATAATCTGTGCCTAAAGAGCAACAAAACTTTAGATATTTCTGCTTTAGAAAAGAAGATTCATAAACTCATGATTTTCTTGTGACTCAGCTTTAATGCACCATTCAGACACAAGCGGGGAAGCTGTATGGCATCACGCATTTGTATAAATTTCTTATGAATCTTCTTTAAAGTATCTTTTTTCAGAGATTACTTATAAAATTAATAAAAATTGAGTTGTGAATAATAATCTTACCAGGAAATAAATGGGACCGATCTTCAGAAAATGAGTAACGTCCTTACTACATCAAGGATTTCTGCTCCCTTTGGCAGACTAAAATTTTTCACCTTGGGGAAAAAAAGACATTACAATGCCTGTAAGCAAACTAAGATAAATCCTTAGCTGAATTCTCCACTGATATATGTACTGCATTTTCTCCAAATACTGTCTTAGAAAACATTTTTCATTTTAGGCTACATATGGGTTTTGAGACTATTACCTGTAAAAGACATTCCCAGTAACACCATTCTGAAACAAACAAATGCATATTAGAATCTCAGTAATGCCAGTTAAAAGTCAATGTGTGGGGAAGCAAGCATAAACCCAAGATTCCATTTAGTCTTTCAGAGTAATCAAGCCAGAAAGATCCATGTTCGACCTTTTCTTGTGACCCAGTAGTCTAAGCAACAGTCAGCTGGCCGGAATATCTAGACAAGGAAGCTGAAAAAATCAGACCAATACTTTGAAATTATGAAAAAGCAATGAAATAGAAGCACATTTCCTAACAGAAACCATAAGTGACTTCATTACAACTTCAGAGATTCATTCTCACATAAATTTATGTAAATGTATGAACATACTGATGAATTGCTGGAGTCTTACTAATTTTAGGGACTCTTTATTTCCCAAAGCTGTTAAGAAAATAATTTTTCACTATTCTAGAAATAATTCTGAAGATCATGGCATATGAACTATCTTGTCTGACTCTCCAGGAACAAACGAAAGACCTTTTTATTTTGGTTCATCTGTCACAAAAGGAAAATAAAAATCAGTGATTGTTGTCACTGTTGTACACATATACAGTACAACCCTAATCCTTTGGTGAATGTGAAGTAAAAGAAACAGAAATAAAACTTAAAAAGCAGCTATGAAAGCATTTTCCACTTAGTGCTTCCTGACACTATAGACCCTCACCTGTTCTGCTAAAGCACATGCAAAACTTCACAGCTGCTTCAGTGTAACTAAGTGTTACTCAAACCAGCGCTTCTAAAAATGTTATTCCTTGACCACTCATATTGAGACTTCCTATAAAAGGCCCTGAGAACATACTGAGCATCTTCCTTCTATAAAGGACATATCCTCAAAATGCCTAAAAACATTTCCAAGTCTACTTCCAAGAGAAACAGCATTTTTAATAGCATTGAACTAATTAATTATGCATGCTTTTCCAAGCATTTAAATGAAAGTAATGGGCCTATGTAAAATTAATTTCTAATACAAATCTATGATCAGCATCAGTAAATTTAAAAATCAAAGTTGTCTGTCTGTGATCATTTAATTGCATGGTACAATCTACCCATTATCCACAAGATGTCCTTAGCTTTTTAATGGGTCCGTTTTTCATCTCTATGATCAGTTCTGCTCAGTTTATGATTTTTCTGTAGTTTGTACATTGTTACATTTAACAAACTCACTTGTAGAAGTGAGTTTTTAAAATGTAACAAAATTACAAAGTATCTCAAAATGAGTGGAAAAAGTTTATGCAATTTTCACAAAGAAAGTGAGCAGATGGTGACAATGATCCAAAAGGAATCTTTCCTCCCTGCATTCCATGCTTCCAGCCTAAGTCAAATCAAGGTTTTATGGAGGTAAGTGAAGGTGACCACCACTTTAGAACTGCAGTACCAGATTTTCAGAATAAGGACACTAAGAGAGGCCTTATGGACACAAGCTCAGTGATGTTGATTGCACAACCATTTTTAACGCTCGTATTAAAAGGTAAAGAGACAATATGTTAAGAAAAATCTGCTACAGTCTGGGCAACAGAGCAGGCTTCTTTTTTGTTCTTTTAGACTAAAATAAGGAGTTTAGCTAATTTACAGCCTGGATTTACATTTGGTACGTGGCAACACTTGTCCTCCCGATAGCATAATTTGACACACATTTTTGAACGTGGAAGCACACAGTATTTGAAAACCATCAATACCCATAATACCAAATGCATTTTATTTTCTGACCTGAACACTCATGTCTTACAGTTAATACTTGTCAGTCTGCCACTTTATCTTACAGCATGATCACACCTGAAATATCAAGGTCAGCATGGATTGAGAAAAAGTGTCAGCAAGAAAACCTTCACATTATTGGTAATATAGCCATGAATTCTGTTTCTTTAGGATCAAAACCTGAAAAATTATTTTGAAACACAATCATTGTGTAGACATACACATTACTTGAGTAAATGTCTGTTGGGAAGTGTTTTAATCTCTTAAAAATTAACATCTTAGAGGATACTAAAATGTTACAGTCAGTCTCCACAGTAAATGCAATTGAATCAGAGACCCTGTTACTTATTATTAGGCTTGCTCCATCTCCTGAAAATATTGTTCTGTGCTGAACTCAATAAGATCATAGCATGAAGGACCAAAATTTGGCACTGAGGAAGCATTCAAGACTTTGACATTCACATTTTATGGTGAAAGAGCTACACCAAAAGTGTTCACAAAAAAACCCATTTTGATGTGTTTTCCATATTTTGACTGAAAAATGAGTCTCATAATATTTGGCTTGCACATAAAAGACCACCAACACTAAGATGGCAGACACTGCTCTGGATAAGGCAAAGCATTGGCAAAGACAGAGCTAATTCCAGCCAGAAATACAAAGAACTAACAAAACAGATAGCTTAAATTATTGCAATTTATAAGCTACTCTTGCTGAAAAAATATTTCATATGCTTAGGAGTGCTTAGTAAATTCATTGCCACAGTAAAAGTTCATTTATTTATTAATCATTAAGTCAGCCACATCAAGGATCAAATTAGTAGAAAAATTACTAACTCTATAAGAAAGTTTTACAGTTAACCATAAAGACATATTTAATAAAAAAACATGTACAAGTGGCCTACATTTTACAAAACAGGGAAAACAAATGTGGTGAAATACCAGCAGAATATACAGATCTGTGACAGGAGAGTTAATGAAGACTTGGACCCTGAGGTTTTGTCTTACATTTGAGTAATTCCATGCAAAACACACAGTTCCCCTAACTAGAGCTTTTGTCTTGATTGAGCAACACTTACTGGTATATTCTAGTACCTCATATTGTATCCACGTCATACTTTGTAGGACACTGTTTTAGGTCTCTCTCCGTTACTCAGTACATTATTGTCAAAATAACCTGATTGCTTTTAAACTTTCACCATTACATTTCCCTGGATATAAGAAAGCAGTTCAAAAATTATTTGTAGTAAAAAAAAATGACAGTATCATCATGCACATAAAATTCCTTAGGAAACCTAGCACAGGTTTCCTAAGGAATAAAAATAATAAAAATGGATAAAAATGGCACAGGGTTATTAAAGCATCTAATCAGCTTTCGGTAAAGGAAGAGAAAAAAAATATACCAATGTGATGAAGTTTTGATTATTGTTAATTTGTAATGTAGGAAAGGCAGCACTTTGGTACCTCAACCACCATCTGCATTTCCATTATTAAATACACCTTTCCAGCTCACAATCAAAACAAAAAACTTCAAATTCAAACTTAAGAATATTCTTCTCAAAATCCAGATATGACACTCTGGGAAAGTGAGAGAAGAACTGCCAGAGGTATAATGGACACCTTAAGCCATTCATCAAAGCGAGGAAAGTTAGACAAACAGGTGTTAGAGTTTAAGAATAAGCTGACTGTGCAGAGATTCCAAAACATATTTACCATAGGTACATGCCATGTTTTCAAATTATGATGAGACCTCCCCTCTCCTCAGTGGGAGAGAATGTGTAGGGTTGGGGTTTTGGGGGTCTTTTGTTGGTTTTTTTAACACTGCTGTAATATTGTCTCCCTCCAGTTTATTTTAAATTTAGCAGTATTAGAGTTTTCAGTGCATCACGTTCCTAACCATAAAAAAAAAAAAAAAAAAAAAACCACAACAAGAACAACAAAACAACAGGCAAATCTCACAGCAGGCTTTAGTTCAGCTGTTTTGGATGAATGAAAGAAAGGTAAGTTGTCAAGTAAAGAAAAGAAGAAAGTCTCCTTGATAAGCAACTTTCCTAATATCAATTTAAACTCCTCCGAAAAACACATTTATATATCCTAAATAGGATCATTGTATAAAGTCTCATTCATATAATCACATGGGATTTATTACACTTAGCCCTGTGGGCTTGGAAGAGCCATGGACATAAATACAATCATATTTATAAGGCTGCAAGACATGGGCCCTTTGTCAGAACTTACTGTAAGCGTGGCCATCTCTGTTCTTTTTGAAACAAAAGAAAATCCTGTATAAAACACTGTAATCTGTTGAAAGTAGGATCTCAGCAGTACGCATTGGCAAATGAACACATTTTAATTGATTAAATGTAGCTTAACAGATCATGTACTTTTACCTGCAGCAATAAACAAATGTATTATTCTAAAACATATAAAATACAAAAGAACATAATTTTTCTAGACATGAAGCCCTTGATCATAAAGGCACCTTCTTACGAACCATGATAGTAAAAGTAGAAATAATAAAAGTGGTTTTACCAGGAAGGAGATAGTTCCCTTGAGGTGTTTGCAGCTTTGTGTTGGAAGAGATTTTACAGCAGTGAAAGAGAAATACATTTCACATTCAAGTGAAGCAATGAAAGCAACTAGGGATAGAGTGGCAGTCTTCATTTAAATAATGCATAGACCTTCTGGTAAAATTGATAGCTCATCTCAATTTAATACCCAGGTACCTGTTCACAAAAACCCAGATAATCAGATACACATTTGGATTTTTAGAATAAACAGCCTTTGGTTTTATCATTTTAGTCCTACTAGAGAAAACCACAATATTTTAAGATACTTTTCAGCAAGATTCTTTAGAGCTCTCGTTATCTTCTCTTGGAGTCCACAGCCCTCTTTTCACTGCAAACAGCAACTGTATGTCAGACCTTGCTGAGCAACCATGCTCATTAGTGTTCTGTATTCAACACAAATGCATTGAATAGCCATTTTTGGCTAATATAATTAAAGACATTTCTGTACTGTAAATGCCAAAGAATCCATATTAAAGCAAATAGACAAACTTGTCCCCCTCATTTTCATACATCTGCCCAAACTCTGTAAGTTTTTTACTCTTGCAAGTTTTTTTCTTACTAGTATTGCAAACATCCAGTGCTAAATAAAAGTCTACTTTCTCAGTGTCTTGGTAACATTTTCACCAAAAATGCACATCAAGTTTTCCAGCAGGCCAGAAGAGTGAGCAAAAACCAGACAACATGCTATGTTCTTACTACTGTCTTAAGCTGAAGAAACTTGATTGTATTAAATACCACAATACAGTTGCAAAATCTATGAAACATACAAGCGTATTAGGCCCAGCAATTTTCATTTAAAAGCACAAACAGAAGTAAGACTCCACATTTACTTTTAATATTCATCTAATGATGAAAAGCTTTGACTTGCAATAGCATCACAGAAATTGGGTTTTAGATATACCTTTATCCTGTTATACAAGAGCATTTTCTAAGCTCTGCAGCAATAGTGATAGTTCAGTTCTGCACACTTTCTGGATTGGGTATTTTCTGAAGGAAAGACTTACTATTAACTAAGCCTAGCATGCAGAGAATGAGCTCTGTGCCTCAAGAAACCACTGCTAGTGGTGAGGGATACATTTGAAATATTTATGAGAAAAAATAAGATAGAGGTGTTTCTCTTACATATTATTAGATTAGCTGAAAACCCTTTCAATATTTATTGCAGAAACAGACAACAACTCCCCATTTTTTATTCCTCAAACACACTCTCTTTAAGCGCAGAAGTGGAAGTTGATGAGGTCCAGAGGCCATTTTATCCGCTGGATAATTGGGGTGTTCAGAACACCACTCTGAACAACTGGCCCTCTCCTGAAAGTAGATAGTCCAGAAACAGCACACTACCAAAATATAGGTTCGTATATGGTTTTTCACATATCACAAAAATTACAGAGTTGGACAGAATTAGCATTGCTCCACCACAATTTAAAGACCATTATAGTCATACTGTAGTCAAACACACCATATATTAGTTAGTTCTCACCATTATAGACTCTCTGGATTTTATCTCTCTATTTTAAATGCATTAGCAGCATCCCATCTGGTTACCTTTAACTTAGAGCTGCTAATCAAAAAGGATTATCCACAATTCCATCACCTGTTTCTGTTCATACATTGCCTATGAAACAAATCCTAGTTTATTTGGACTGCCATGTCATAATCCTTTTTAATTTTTTTCTGAAATAAATGTTGCAGAATTGACCTTTTCATTCCATAAACCTCAATCCTGAAATTCAGTATTAGCAACAGACTCATGAGCCAACACACCTGTTTAAAGTTAGCAGAACTCTGTGGCTTTCCTAGCCACACAAGTGCCCTGATTGCAGGATCAGGTCTGATGGCTGCAAGCTATTGATCACAGATATAACTGCATTTCTGTATTTCACTGCCTTTGAACATTTTCCCTGCTGGGCCAATTGTTTCTGCTTCCAAGAATGAGCAAAATATCAATGCAAATGGTTTCTGCATCAGCACTCACACAAACCTACAAGAAAGCTTGAGAGATTTTTGCATCCACTTCAGGGACTAAATTCATCTGAATGAATATATACTCATTTGTGGAAGTAAATATAAAATAATGGTGAATATCACTGAACACAATTCAGCACTCAGCTGATTGAATATTTGTGAATATTTTAAAAAGGCTTTTTTTTGCTACTTTTTTACTCCTTCTGCATGAAAATGCATTACTCTCAGAGAGACTTTCTTTCATAATAGCAAATTAAATTCTCTCTAGAGTTCACATTAGAAAGAAATACAGATGGTACACACCTAATCTTTTCTCTGGTCCATCTCCAATACGCTCATTTTTTATTTTAATGAAATAGCACATAATATAGAAAAATATGTTTAATACCTAAATTGTCAAAAATTATATTTCAGAATTAATATCTGCTTAATTAAAGGTAGCATTTCATACATCTTGGAGCTACAGTTTCAGCCTGTCTGCACAAGTGCTGGCAGCAGCTCACCGTGAAGGAAGCTTTTGTCTACAGATACGTTATTGCTCCTTTTCTTTTCTATCCCTGTCTCCTCTCTTCACACAAGCTTGTGCTCAACAAAACTTGAAAGGTGGTAATGTCTGTACAACACGTGCTCCCCTCACAGTAATGTGGGCAACACTGCAAAAATCTGAAGTAATGGTGGTCATTTCAGGGAAAAAAAAAATGTATTAGAATAAAGCAGTTACTGGCAGTGACCAGTAAAATCTCATATACAGTTTTAATCCACCCAGTATTAAAAGTCTTAGAAAATTGTTGCGGTGCTCCAGCCCACCTTTGGGCTGAGAATGGACAAAGGCATCCAGTGGGTGGATTTTCCCGCCCGGGACAGAGGGTCAGCGGGCGAACCTGAGGATGGTGCAGTGGGTGACACCAAAGTTTAAGTTCCAGCCTCCTGGATGTCATTCCACCTAGATATTCCTCACTCATTCCAGAAACATCTTTTTTCTTTAGTTACCCATTGGTTCTACCCTTCATGTTTATGTATATCCTTGTTGTGTAGTCAATTAAGTTCTAGAAAGCTGTATTGTTCTATAATCCCCATTGGTCTATTGTAATTAAACCCTTCCTCTTGTTCCTTTTATGGTATATCTGACACCTTTTGTCTTCTCCCTATTGGGTTATCCCTTTGCACCTCCCTTCTCCTCCCCTACCTTAAAAGACAGTGTAACTGTCATCCTGCGCTCTTTTGTTGCTCCTCATCCTGACCTCCTGACCTCCAGGTTAGGAAATAAAGACTTGGGTGCTGCAACATTGAGTCTCTCTTTCCTCCTTCGCCTCTGCCTATCGCTACAGTTACCATCGACTGCTGCCAGCTCCACTGTGAGCCCAGACGCAGACAGCTCCAGCAGGAGCTTCCACCAGACATAAAGCTTCTCACCGTCTCGCCACCGGGACACTGGAAGCTACTCGCCTGCTTGGCCACCAGGCGGTCAAGCAGTCAGTGACAGAAAATGTTTTGGAAAGCATATCAACTTAGCTCATCATCTGTCTCTGGGGAAAACCATCAGTGAATATAAAGATTCCTAGAAGAGTGAGTGTGAAGTTTCCAAAGTATTGCCTGGTAGTAAAAGAAGACAGGTGAAAGTCAATACACTTACCCTGATATTACTCCAGTCAACACAATAGCAGTAAAACAGGCATTTTCTTCCACATAATACAAATTCAACAGGAGGACTCCACCTGTGGCATATTGGAATACCTCAATTTGATTGAAAAACTGGGGACATGTATATTAAAATACAGCACTATTGAAGTCATAATGCTATTCTTAAGTATATAGTACTTGAAATACAGCATATTTGCTTTTGATGTCAACACTGATACAGCTGCTACTAATGCAACGGAGGGAAGTTCATTTCACAGAATCACAGACTGGTTGAGATTGAAAGGAGGAAGGAACTTTCCTCTCAAGCAAGCATCATCTCAGAGCACATGGCACAGGATTGTGTACAGACAGTTGTGGAATATCTCCAGAGAGGGACACATCACATCCTCTCTGGGCAATTTGTCCCCTCACAGTAAAGATCTTCCTCATGTTCAGGTGGAATTTCCTATGCATCAGTTTCTGCCCATTGCCCCTCATCTTCCAGCTTCAAATATTCAACTAGAAGATTTTAAAATGAGTTAATGTTTTCAGTTCCCTTTCCCTAGAGGAATTTCCTGAAGTATTATTATTCTATGATCATGGCATATTTTATAGTGTTATTAGGCATTTGAGTGTCTGCCTACCACACTTTTGAGTACAAAGACTACTATCTCAAAAATCTCAGAGCATCACAGCTTCTGAGTTCAGATTTAATCAAGGATAACTGCCATTCTACTGCTTCCCCTGGTGATAGATGTAATGCTGCTAAGAACACATGATGCTACTAATCAATAGTTTTATTCACAAAAATCAAAAATATATGGGTTTTATTCTACTTCCAATCAGAGTTCTTGGCTGAAAGAGCTCCCTTGACAACTGCAACAGGAATTTTGGTAAATCTTTTGGAGATATCTTGTACCAGAAGGCTACACATCATACATAAATCCATATAATCTCATTTCTGAGAGAAAAATCACAGTTCTTCAGAAACTACCTGAAATTTGTGAAATACACAAGTACAATTTTTTCTTATATCTCAGCACTAATTTAATTTCTTCTTTCCTAAAGGCACACTACTGTTGATTTTCCGAAGTTAAACATTCAGATATCTGGATTTTATTTGAACATTTCTATCAGAAACATTAAAAAATTAACAAAAAATTGCATTAGACATTGTACACATATTTTATCATAAGTATGGGTGATATAATTTCTATCATCCTTTATTCTGAAAAGCTACTCTTGTTAAGTAAAACTTATTTTTAATCTCATGCTATCCTGTAGATTATATAATCATATATATGTCACATATACATATGATGATTATTCTATATATAGTCGAGATAATTCTGAGCCAAGCAAAATTGAAAAAGACGTTTATTTCAACATGTTGTGCAGCATGGAAGCAGGATTTGTACATTACCTTTAGAAGCAGCCATTCTTGTCCAGAAAACAACAATAAACCAGATAAAAATGAAAATTAATGCCCAGGGACTTCTAATTCCTCTAGTTTTATTTGCCTTCTCTGTAAAGGCAGTAATAACATCCGTATGGATCAAAAAGAAGGGACAAACTTCATTCTCTTGAAGGACCTGCAATGGAAAACCATATCTGGTAAAATATCTCTCAATAAATCTTCAAGGAGCTACTGAGTCTGAGCAGAACCCTGCATTGATAAATATCTATCTACAAGGCATTTTCCTGGAACACAAAAAAATCCAGATATTAAATTCCTCAATAAATACCTGTACTTATTTTCCTTGTTTTGCCACTATTATTAACTTTGATGCAAGCCACCCATATTGAAGGTGCATCATTTGAGTTCTGTGTGATGCCTGACACTGAATAAAAGACTGTGAAGGCAGCAGTTTGTACCAGTGGGAAATACTACAGCAAGTCAGTCAGCTGAAACCCAACAATAAATTTTCACAATAAAAGATTTATCTATCAGTATTCTAGTCATAAACATTAAATATTTGTGACCATCTATGGTTAGGTCACAGCAATGTCCACCATCTTGTTCTCTGGAAGTAAGACATTCTCAAAGAAAAACACCCCAATAATGCAAAAGGCTAAAATTATGAATAATTTCAGGACTAAGGTCACTTCGTCTGTTCCGCCTGGCGTAGAAGAGACTGAGGGGAGACCTCACTGCAGTTACAACTTCCTCGTGAGGGGAAGAGGAGGAGCATATGCTGACTTCTGCTGTATGGTGACCAGTGACAAACCTGAGGGAACGGCCTGAAGGTTGTGTCAGGGGAGGTTTCGGTTAAATACTAGAAAAAATTACCCAGAGAGTGGTCAGGCACTGGAACAGGCTTCCCAGGGAAGTGATCACAGCACCAAGTCTGACAGAGATCAAGAAGTGTTTGGACAATGCTCTCAGGCACATGGGGGGATTCTTGGGATGTCCTGTGCAGGGCTGGGAGTTGGACTTGATGATCGTTGAGGGTCCCTTCCAATTCAGCTTATTCTGTGATTCTGTGAATTAAAAGTATGATTTACTAACAAGTCTTCAAATCCTATTGGCTTTCAAGCCTTACTACTCTGATTTTTTAAATAAATTACTGCTGTCAACGCATTAACAATGAAATAGCCTCATACAAGAATCAAGCAATTCCATTAATTGCTAGCTTTATGCCCTTCTCATTTCCCTTACTTGATTCCCTTTGCCCACTAAGCTTCCCATCTCCCTGCTCACAAGATCAGCATATGGTCTTTTGCACTATGGAACCAAGAAAAAGAAAACAGATGTTGCAATTGCATGTAACTGTGGGCATGACCGTCCAGAGAATGCATCACAGCTCTGCTCTCTCCTGCCATCCCCTCAACAAGGACAGTAATTTGGCTCTCCAACTATCCAGCAGCTGATTTTCATAAAGCATATAGAAAAGCAATTATCTCCGATATCTTCTGCTGCCACTTTCAAATTGGTCAAAAGGTTCTGAAGTTATTGAGGGGAAGAGAAAGCAGACAAGAAGACGATAATTTAGTACATCTCAACTCCTTCACTGCCAAGAAAAAGAGAAGATAAATAAAATAATGGAATGTGTGTCAGGATACCCAAGCCTGACCTTGCAAGCATAACATTTGCATCTTGTCACTTAAATGAAACAACTTACATGAAGAAAGTAACACTCCTAAATTAGCACTGGAAGGAGTGGTTTGTTGCCTGTAAACACCCAAGGCATGGACTCAAACCAGGAAGGAATCTGAATTGTTTATTCAGAGAAACGAGCTGGTTTTATACAATTCTTCAAGACACAATATTTCCCTGTATGGCAATTCTCACTAAGCAACCTATCACACATTGCCACGTCAGCAACACCCTTCCTTAATGTTCTTCTATGGGGTGATCATGCGCTGTTCACTTGTCAGCCAGCTTCCGGCAGGCTCCTCTCTGCAGGGCTCTGCTGCATGGCACCTCCTCCCCCCAAGACCAGGTGAAGACAAATTTCTCTGTGCTGCCATGGCATTCTGCAGGCGCATCCCACAGCCCACAGCTCAATTCCATCCCAGCTCAAATCCATCCCCTCTCTCCCCACAGTTTTCCAGCATACCATAAGGGCCATTAGAGAAACATCACTGGATTTAATTCTTCAACTCTATATTCCAGGAACTATGTCACATAAGTGGCAGAAATGTTACTATTCTGAAAGCATGAGAATTACCAGAATTTTTGTTCCTGCAATCTCAAATATAATGTTGTTATAAATTACTGTTAATCCAATATTTTTGTATCCCAGTGAAAACATGACTGCAAAAAACAATGATCATTGCCCTATTAATTTCCATTCTCAAATGATTGTTACCTAAATATTTGACCTTTTTATCAAAATTACTAATAATAATGAGTACATTTTATTGGCCAGATCTATTCTATTTCAGTTGGAAGCTTTTCATACCAACTGTTACCAAGAGAATAGAATAAACTCTGAGGGCCTAAGTTGTTATGGTCCAAAGCTGTCTTTAAAGAAAAGAGTTACCTGATTCCAAATGACACATGTGTAACATATACTGCTGCTGATGATACTGGATATCTGTGATAATTCCATGCAATCTGTTTCAGCAATTCAGGAAATAATATCAACATCAGACTTCAGATGGACTCTTCATTTCCTCTGTGCTAAAGACCCCCAAGGTTCCAAAAAGCAGGGAAGATTACCTTCTGCTAGACATATCCAAAAGATTGGGATATTTGACTTGTTATTGATTTATGACATTGCCAAGATATAAACATAGAACATGATAACTGCATCAGTTCCAAATTCTGTGGAGACAAAAAGAACTTCCCCTGCCTGCATACAAACCTCAAGTGTTTCAACAGCCGAATAATATGCAGCAGAGTTCTGCTTTTACTTAGGCAATTTCTAAAAACCTACATTACAAGCAAATGTCTTGCTTTTGCCTGCTAAAAAATTTGCATTAACTTTTTCAAAGTTTCCTCTTCTTTTATAAGGAGAAAAAACATATACAAATAAAAAATGCCATCACTTCTCTGGTCATAGTCCAACATTCCCCTTTAATCTTCCTTCCAACTTTCCTCCTGTAAAGTGGTCAAAAAAAAAAGAAATTCAAAATCCAAAAATACACAGCATTTTTCTTCTGAAATTAACTTCTTATGTGCATATTGCATTATTAAATAGCCTTTCTAAAGACTATATGATGTTAAAACTATATGTAGGTAGGTATTTTTACACTTTTATTTTTACTTTTCACTTCAGCTATTTTTTTCACATTCTCACACCTATCTCCCACCAAACAGGAGAGAATTTTCTATCAAATAAATTGTAGTAGAAAATAAATGCTCATTTCTCTTTCTTTTTCAATCTTGTAATGTAAAAAGTAGCTGAAAGCTGTTATTTCCAAAAAGCAAACTTAAGCATACATTTTCCTCCACTGTATCTTCTCAGATGCCTCCACATTATGTTACAAACAAGCTGATTTAAGTGGGAGCTCAGCATAGTCTAATGTATTACACATTTTGTTATTTTTTTATTCGGAGTTTTTTTCACGGAGGATAACTACAAAAATAAGCTATGCTCTTTCCTTTTCTCTATCACTCTCAAAAGCTACCTAAACAGAAGTATACAGGCTAGAATATCTTGTTGGCATTCCCAATGCAAAGTTTTGGGGCACACACAGCCCAGCTTAAAAAACATTGCAGCTTGGAGGCTTGATGCCTCTCCAGTCTGGCTTCTTGTCCATCTGCCTGTGATGGTTTTCTATGGGTTGACTTTTGGTGAGGAGGAGAAAAGGGCAGCTACGGAAGTGATTCTCTGTGAGGACCTGCTAAAAGCTTCCTCCGTGCCTGGACAAAAAGCCAATCGCTGGCTGGCTCTGAGGACAGACATTCTACTAAACCAATTCGACAACTGATAATGCCTCTATGATAACATATTTAAAGAAGGGAAAAAACGCAGGAAGCTCCTCTTTCTTCCTGCCCCTCTTGGGGGGTGAGATGATGGCCGGGCCCTTCCCGGCACAGCCAAGATCCTGCCACCGATGGTGGAGGGACCCATCCCGGCACCGCTGGCAGCTTCATGGTCGGCGCCAGGAGTGGCCCCACGGCCCGTGCCTGAGACCAGCCGGGGCCAAAGCAACCATGCAGCCACTGCCATCTTGGCACAGCCGGCGATAGACTTTGCCTGCCTGGCCACTTCTAACCTGCCGCACCACAAGCAGGGGGACAAAAAGGTCAGAAGGGTGGTAATGGGGGGGGGGGGAGGCGGTCTAAAGGTTTATATTTGTTCTCATTACCCTCGTTTAATTCTGTTAGTAAATTTTTCTTTATACTTTCTTAAAGTCTTGAGCCTGTTTTGCCATTAAGGTGTTTTCTCCTAATCCTTATCTCACCCCATGAAGTTTTTGAAATTGTTCTTTCCCCTCCTCTGCTCAGCTATAACAGAGGAAAATGAATAAATGATTTTTCATGAGTGCACTGGCCTCAGCATCCAACCCACAACACTGCCCAATTCATATCCCATTACACTACCATATCATAGAATCACAGAATCATTAAGTTTGGAAAAGATCCCCAAGATCATCAAGTCCAACCTGTAGCTGATCACCACATTGTCAACTAGACCAGAGTCCTAAGTGCCACGTCCAGACATTCCTTGAACACCTTCAATGATTGCAGCTAGACCACCACCCTGGGTAGTCCAGTCCAATGCTTGAGAACCCATTCCATTAAGAAATTCCTGATGTCCAACCTGAATGTATTCCTTCATTATTTTCTTCCCTCACATGGAATGACTCAGTCCTTCCCTTCTCCTCTAGCACACTCGGGGTTGTTGCAGCAGGTGTCCTGGACCTCAGGGCCTCCTAGGCCTGCCCTCTTTTGCACATGGTGTCTTCCTGCAAAAGCCATCTCTCCTGTAGATGCACCCTAAATATATGTTGAGGGTTTGGGTTCTTCAGGGGAATTTTTTTTCCATCTGAAAGGAGTACCCTGTGAGGGAAGGGAGTTGTCGAGGAAACAATTAGGGTTAATTAAGAAACAAAAGACATGCCTAACCGCTCTAACATACCACACTAATGACTTGACCAAGGAAAACAAGAATTTGGGAGTCATGCCTGGGAGACAGGGACAAGTGGGGTGGGTTTTGGCAGTTTCTGAGCTGGAGGTGGATCAGTCTTTGCCTGAGGGTGGACAGCTGTGGGTTTTTTGGTGCTGGACTTCTCTTGCCCAGGGAAGAGGGCAACACTGCTACAGCTGAGCCTTTGTTGATGTTTCTCCTTGCTGTTGGTGGACCACAGCTTGCAGGAGCAGCCACTGGACTTTTTGACAGCTGCCCTTGCTGGGAGAGAAACCCTTACCATCTGCCTGGGCATCTCAGGGGAAAACCAGGCCCCCACCTCCTCCCTCTCTCCGATTGGAGCACCTCGCAGCTGCTGCTGCCATAGCCAGTATACCCTCAGGACACTCCTGAGAGTCAGGAGAAAACAGAAATGCCCTCCACCTTCTTTCTCCTCCCGGGGCCACCATTGTCCCCTAGGGAGGCTCAGCGCTTGCTTAGGCAGCCCTCTGCCTCACCCTGAGCCATCAGCACCCCCTGCAGCTGTGGGGGAGTCACTGAACCCCCTCTGCCTCACCAGGAGCCATCAGCACCCCTGCCGGTTGAGGTCATAACTACACCAATAGGTAAATTGCTTGATGGATGGGAAAAAGCCTGCTATTGGGTTTTTCCTTTTTGTGTTGTTGCTGCTGTTATTGTTGCTTCTCTGTCTTGTTTATAGATATATATATAGATATCTATATATTCTAGTAAAGAACTGTTATTCCTTTTCCCATATCTTTGCCTGAAAGCTCCATAATTTCAAAGTTATAATAATTTGGAGGAAGGGAGTAATCTTTTCCATTCCAGAAAGGTTCTCTCTTTCCTTGGCAGACACCTGTCTATTAAAGCAGCACAATACAATAACAAAAAAATATGTTTCATTTGTTTGTTCAGAATTGCTCACACTGTCTGAGTTCTAGCAATTCCACATAGGAACAATGTTGCTTAGGAACTGCTTCGATGGACTAAGTTATTCTCTCCTGACTACTTTACATTCAACCTCTTAGTGTCATTCTCTTGGAAGAGTAAAGCAGATTTTGTGAATTATGTTACCCAAAAATCAGTTTACTTATGCATTGCCACACAAAGGGAAGGCTGCCAGGGGAGAGGCAGGAAAGGCAGCCTTTTTCAGTCTGGTCTTCATTAGACATCATTTTGTCCCTAAGTAAAAATAATTTCTTTTTCTCTCTTCACATTCACATGTCTTGGCTATGGTCAGCACTAGAGATAGCTTGGAAAGGTGTGATTTGTGCTGGCAAGAGGGTGGCCAAGCTGGCAGAAACTACAGTTTAAGTACAGAGCATCTGCTGAAGGACAAAATATCATCTGATGTGTACATTAGGTCTGCACCACATTACCTCTGTGCTTGGTGATGGCCTCCTGGGCTCTAAACAGATGGCTGCTATGCAGGTTCAGGGCATCTATCAACCCTGGTCTCAGAGCACAGCCAAGAACATTAGAGAAGGTATCCTAGATGGGCAACCAGATTTTCTGTACAGGGTATTAAGCCAGAGGCTTGCAGATGCTGTAGCAGATTTCTTCTTTTCACTGTGGCGGTGAAATAGGTTCTCACCTCAGTTCTCATCTTCCACCAGGGAGAGTTTGAGACAGAGTTATCTCTGCATGGGAGAGGCCACCCTCTCTATCAGGAGCCTATGTCTAGTGTGGTACCACTAAACAAGTGAATTTTCTCACAGAGTTCTTTTAGGAGTTGTGTTGTGCATGCAGTCCTTAGAATGTGTTTCGAGAGAAGTTGCATATCCTTGGAAAATGCCTGTTGCCAGACAGAGCATGTGCTGGAGGATGTGATAAGGGTTGGTGCCCTTGGTATGTAGTTAACTTGTGCAATCTTCCCTGGAGTATCCAAGAACAAACTACTTCAGCATATATGTACTCAAGGAATTTGGCCCACAGGACTCAGGCACATTCCTATAGGACAGGTACACAGACAGTGGAATTATAATGTCATCTTGTAACAAAGGAGAAGTAATTTAAACTTTGAGAAAAATATTGCTTTTACCAGCAACAATTTAGTTCAAAAGCATGAGAAACAGTTGATTGATAGATCTCTCTCTTGAAAAACTTCAAGACTTCACTTCTACCCCAAGGAAAACTCATTAGGCTCTCCAGTGTATCCTCCAGGAAAAGATAACCATTGTGAAGTTCATATTACTACCACTCTTAAGGTTAAAAAGAAAATTAAGGTATCAAGATCTTTCCTGTGAAGGAAAAGGGGAAGACATTTCCTATTTATTTTCAGCGAGATGCAAGACAGCTGTATTAACCTGACTTTTCTCAGGTTTTAGGGTTGCTGTTTAGGCTCAGTCAGATAAAGACAGAATGTTCAAGAGGAAGACTCCAGTATTTTCCTTGGAGGAAAATCTGTTTTACTGCAAGGGAAAGGAAAGATAGCCAGAAATGGCTGGACAAGGCTTTGTGCCTTAAGCACATACACTTTTTCAGCACTGGTAGGCTGTAAGCCCTTTCACAACAGCTTCTCTCCTTCACCCTCAAACTAGGTGAAATCATGCTGCTGAGGCAATAAAGTTGCAAAACTACAGAGACCAGCTCTTTGCCCAGTAGACCCTTTTTTTAACAGAGATGTACTACTCCAAACCTTTGCCAGAAAAACTGAAGGCAAAATGGAAATGCATCATGAGAAATGTGCCCATCCTGCTAAAAGACAAGCCTAAGTAGCTTGAACGAAAGTAAAGCAAGTATTTTAACACAGCATCCTCTTAATTTGTATGCCCAAGAACTTTTCAAGAGAGTACAAACAAAATGAGTAAGGATTTATTCTGGCAACAGTCATTTTGCCCTGTAATTTAAAATATGTAGTAGACACATATATCTTCCCTTGCCAATACAACCTCCTTTATCCCTCACTGGAGTCAATAAGTCTCACTCTCCCACTAAGTCAGAAGAAACCTCAATTCTTCCAAAGAAGCACAGACCCCTGTAAATGGGAAAAAGAGGTCTCAGGCAACATCACTGCAGTGCTGCAATCTCATCTTGTCATTGAGAAATTATTTGTGCTGGTTTGAAAGCAAAAACCAGTGAGAAACTCCAAGTCAGAAGTACAATTTAATAGGAAAAACTAAAATAAATGCAATAGTACAAAAAGAAACCACTGACAGAGTCAGGATACAACCTGACACCCTGTCAGTCAGGGGGTTGGTAGCAGTCCAATAAAATAGTGGCTGCAGTCCTCCAGAGTTCTGCTGAAGATGGTTCTGTTGAAGCAGTGATCCTGTAGAAAAGGTCTGGTCTTCACCTGAAGGTCCAGTGGTAGCTCTTGTCCTCTGGGAATCCAGTAGGTAAGGGCTGACTCTGGTGTTCGAAATCTTAGCTTATATCCAGGATGGGATGCTTGATTCCTCCCTCTGGGCAGAGCATCTCACAATGGGATGATGTAATTTTATCAGTCAATGTGGTGAGACTAGATGGCCCATTAACAGGAGATATCCCCTCTAGAGAGAGGATGGGTCATGGGAGAGATAAAGACCCCTGCCTCACCGGGTTTTGACAGCTGGCCCATTAACAGAAGATAGTCCAGAGAGAGGAGGCAAGGGACACAGCCCCACCTGGTTTAACAGCTCCTGAAGATGGTAATAGAATACACTGCAACCCAGGACACTATTTCACTTATTTAGAGGCAGTAACCTACATTTTTGTATATAATAATTACAAATTAAGGGGGTTTAAAATGCTCTAGGTTACTGCACTTACCAGTTTAACTCAGGAATTTCCATCCATGATAATACAGCCAATGAGAAAATACATATGTGCTATTTTTGTCACAGCATGCCCTCTACATTCCATGCACAGTCCAATTTCCAATATTCTTCATCTAAATAACAGCTGTTTTCATCTGTCAGCTTCCAGAGGAATGTACCATATTTTTATAAGAGAAAAAGTACTAGAGAAACATAATGGCAGCTAGAAATACTCACTCTAGAAGAAAATGAGATTTTAGTACAAATTATTTTCACAGACCAAANTTTTTGTCACAGCATGCCCTCTACATTCCATGCACAGTCCAATTTCCAATATTCTTCATCTAAATAACAGCTGTTTTCATCTGTCAGCTTCCAGAGGAATGTACCATATTTTTATAAGAGAAAAAGTACTAGAGAAACATAATGGCAGCTAGAAATACTCACTCTAGAAGAAAATGAGATTTTAGTACAAATTATTTTCACAGACCAAAAGAATTTTTACAGCTTCTTTTCCTCATATTAGCTTAATGCCATACAGAGCGATTGGAGGATTTGGCCAACAAAAACTTGATGAAATTAAATTAAGACAAATGGAAGTTTGTCCATCTGCACAGGAAGAGCTCCTGGCAATGATACAGGCTGGGAGCTGATTGAATGGGAAGCAGCTCTGAGGAAAAGAGCCTGGAAAGCTGGGCTGAGAGCACATGGAGCATGAGCCAGCCCTGACAGCAAAGCCAGCTAGCTGCCATCAGCCTGGTGAGAGGCTGGAGCTCTTGTCCTGCAAGGAGAGGCTGGGGGATTAGGGATTATTCAGCCTGCATAAAAAGTGCTTTGGGGGAGCCTTAATAGCCATTTATCTGAACCCACAGGCAGGTTATTAAGGTGGGGAGCTGGGAGCTTCACAGCAGTTTATGTCAGGGAACAAGAGGCAAAGCACCTAAGGCAAACCAAGAAATAGTCAGACTGGGTAGAACCAAAAAGTTCCTAGGAATAAGTTGCCCAGAAATGCTGTGTATTCTTTTGAGGTTTTAAAGCCCCAAGTGAAGATGGTCCTGAGAAGCCTCACTCTATCTTGCTTTGACAGTAGGTTGGATAAGTGACCTCTCGACAGCCCTTCCCACCTGAGTCACAGGGAGCAGCCCCTTTGCAGTATGTTACAGTATCATCACTTAATTTTAGAAAGTCATAACGATTGCTTTGAACAAACTTGCATGCTCTAAAAAGTATTGCAAATTATGATGGATGACTCTATTTTTTGACGGGAAGTAAATATGATTCCTAAAAACAAAAACTTCCAGAGCTTTATAAAGTTCCTATGGACATCTCTACAAGGCAAATAAAGTAGAAGTTATGTCTATTGCATAGGGAGGCATCTTGAAGGTTCCTTAATGTATAGCAATAGGAAAATGAGTCAGTACATTGTTTTGTGGAATCACAGTTCCTCGGCTGTTGGGATATTTTGAAATCAGGTCATGTACTTGCTTTTATGACAGTTATTTCAACATAATCAGAATAAAGAGGATATATAGAAGAATACAGACTTAATAAGCCTCAGAGATATTATTCTCAGGAGGAGAGAAAACTCTCAAGACCCTTTTTGGTGGCAGGAGAAGAGATTAATATAACTTTGGCTTTAACATACAGATTTCACTGACTATTTTGCTTCTTGCTTCTGTATAGGTTCTATGTTTATAGAAAAAATGTTTTATACTCGAATGCATCTCCTTAAAAGAATATTTGGTATAAAAAGATAATAAATCAACCTGTATACACACAGAGAGAAATACCCAAATATATGCATATACAAAGACACATTATGAGAGATTTCACTGTAAGAACGGTGACGAACTTCCATAAAAAGGAGTCAAATTAATAGGGCATAATTTATTTCAGGTTTTGTCACTAGGATCTGATGTCACAAATTACAGGGTCCAGCTGAAATCAGTGAATTTTAATGAAGTATCAGAGGTCTCAAGAAAACATCTTGGAATCAGTGTAAAATTATACATGCTTACTCTAGTAATCTCCCTGTTGTAATTATTTCATGGAAATAAGAATGCTCCTATTTGTGTTTACAGCCCTCTACAGCTGGACAGAAAACAGTAACTTCATTTTTTGAGATTTTTTTGTATTTCAAAGCTTGCAAAACTATATGAAGTTTAAATAATCTATAAAGTCTCTACATAAAGCATAGATCTGTAATCTGTCTCAGAGTAAAAATGGAAACCAAGGCACCCACAGTTACCTAGAAGTTTTGAGTTTGGGAGTACTTCCAAGTTGCATGCAGTTTGTGATAAAAATCAAAACCAAAACCAAAACTAAAGAGGTTTGCTTGCAATTTTCCTGTGCTATTATACTTTGACGGAGGGGGAACTGAAGCAATCCATGTCAAGCAGGATAGGAGGATAAATCAACAATTTAATCACAGCCTACACCAGCATTGAACAAGACTTCATACAAATAAGGGTTGTTGTTTGAAGGTCATGATCTGACTTGTTGTCATGATTTAAAGCTGTCCTTTACACAGTGCCTCTACTTTCCCAATTCATCTCTTTCTCTTTTTCCAACTGCATACGTAACATTACTTCAGATTCTTTCTCCAAGTCACTCCCTGTCTGTCTTGGAACTCTTTCAAATTATCTGCATCTTCAATTAGGGAAAAACATAAAACAAAATATATAAAGGAAAATGAAGTTTTCTTCTATGTTAAATCTCATCTCACAGAATCTAATAATACAAAAATGTATGTATAGTGTTTCAGAGCACACACATTATTTGTAGACTAAAAGAGAAATAATTACACTGTTGTTTCTTAATATTTACAACTGAACCTTCAGCTTTTTTCAAAAAAGTAGTTTTATACTTGGTATTAGTAACATTAATTCTGTTAACTACTTAGCATTCTGGAGGAACTTTCAGAAATTCAGCAGATCAATCTATCCTACTAAATATCAAAAAGCTTCACATTCATCTACTATTTCTAAAGGTCTTTGTTAATCAAGGAAAATAAAACTAGCACATATTTCCATCAGTTACATACTCTAAAAAAAATTGAGAGAAAGAACTTGGTAAAAATTCTTCATATTTCAGTAAAAATTCTTCATATTTCATTATTGATTGTTCTCACAGTAACTACTAAGCCTTCCGATTTGTATATACATTTTCAACAGTGACTGCTTACAGTAAGCAAATCTAGATCCTCATGAAAGTCACTGACAAGCACATAGTTGATTGTATAATTAAGTGTACAAGCAGGACTGGGGATTTCATCTTGAGAGACAGAAACTCTGTCCCAGTAATATTTTTCTTTCAGAAATGTCAATAATTTGTCCATCTATTTCTCTCCTTGTTTTTAAGATTTTTTCTTCAATTTCTTATTTCTAAACCAAATCCATGGTTATTTCTGTCTGATGGCTTGGATTCTGCACATATTATTTTATTATTCTACTCCGCCTCCTCTATTTTGTAAATTCTTTCTACCTACTCATTCGTTTATTTTTACCTCATGGAGTAGTGTCAGCTACAACGTTCTCTATATATAAAAGTTATGCTCATTGTGTTCCAACAGCTAATTTCTCTTTCACCTTTTTCCTCAAATGCATTTCTTTTTATTCTAAACTAGGGATAAAATGACATTTTAGTTTTTGTTTCTTCCACACTCACATACTTTAATTGATCTGCAAAAGATATCAGAATATGTTGTACAGCTGAATACAGCACTTCAATGGGTGCCAAAGTAATTTTTTTACAATGTTTTCTAAAAAACCAACAAAAATAAGAACAGCAACTCAATGACTGGACAAATTCATGACCTTATCTTTAATTTCTTATTTTACTGCTTTGGGCTGAATAATTCCTGCTTTGATGACTGATTTGCATCACTGCATCATAAAAGTGCCAGATTTTACTTTATTTTCAGAAGTCTCTGAAAGGCAGTATTGGGTCTCAAGGTATCAGTTTTAAGGGCTTTTTTTCTTTCTGTTTTTGCATTAAATGTAACTTTTGTAAAAAATGTAAACAGGATTATCCCAGAAGGCAGAATGGCAGATATGCTAAAATTGCTTTTTCTATCACTTCTGTAATCATGTGAAATCCAGAGGAAAAACAACATTAAAACATAAAACCATGTACATAATATGATCTACACAGTCTTGAAATTGTTGTTAAACTAATGTTTATGTTTTGCATTGTGTTAAGATGAAAAACAACTCTGAAATTATGCAACACATGAAAAACTATAAGCTCATTGGTAAGGCATCTAGAAGGTATTCTTACCCCTGCAGAGTGTATATAGGAATTTTATCAGTATTACAAAATATTTAGAAGATTAGTGCAGATTTAAGAAGTAAAAGGTATCTGAGTCAGGATTTTATGTACCTGTGAGTTTTGTGATGAGGTTCAATCACCTTGGGAAGGACTGCAATGGGTTTAACAGCAGGTAGGTTGCTGCAAGCAGCCGCAACCTCCTTTTAAATTATTCTAGAAAATTCTAGCAACTATCAAAGCAGTCTGTAATTAGGAGACCATTTAAACATCAATGAAAATACTCAAGGTACAAAGTAGATTTCATAAAACAAAAACCTCCCACTACCACAACCTCCATGAGCTAACATGAAAAGGCAGCTATACCAGCTGCTCAGGGCTGAGCAACCAGACAACTAAAAGTTTTCAATTGCACGGGTGCCAGGTGTACCTGTCACTGATCATCTTCAGAGTGCAAATACAAAGCTTTGCTGAGTTCAAGATGACAACTGAGAGATCTGTCTCCTGATGCACTTTCCATGACACCATGATGATGAAACTAAATCACTCTTCAGTACTGAGAGTTACAAACTTTGATCAATTCTTCTTTTCTGTTTCAGACCAAACTAAACACTAATCAAGTGAAAGAAGATGATTAACAAAAGAGATTCACCACCAGGCTTTGAACCCTTGGCTCAGAGTGTTATTAGCTGTTAGGTAATAAAATAGTCCTGTACCAGCTCACACAGCTGAAGTCCCTGCTACTTACAGGGTAGAAGAAGAGCAAGATCTATATTTCTACCACCCTCCCTTCATTCTGTGGAGAGCAGGACAGACTCTTCATAGTTGTTATAGTCACAATTTAGCAACCACAGAGTTTGTCAACTGTAAAGTGTCTTCCCCAGAAGGAGGATTTATGTACACACATACGAAATTATGAGCTGCTCTATACTAAATTAGGAACTGCTACATAAAACCTCACAATAGAGGTTTAATTAAACTCTTGGCAAACTTACATTTGGGCACCCTACAATTCTCTGATAATATCACATATTGACAAAACTTACGCCTTACAAATGTATAAGTTTAAAACTTGGGTGATTTTGGAATAAAAGAAGAGCTACTCTAAATTATTGCTATGCATATACACACACACACACATCTCTATATTATGTATGCCTAAATACACACATATATGTGTATATATACAGCTTTTCCATATTTGAAATGTGGAAGCTTTTCAGTTTGAGAAAACCAGAAGACTTTAGCAGATGCCATATTACAAAATCCTATCCATGCCCACAGCTTTTAAAAATGAACACACTTTGCATAGTATTCTCACAAAATTCCAGACAGAATATTTGTAATTCAGATTTGTCTTACAATGTATTCATTTACATTTTATAATGACTTTAGCCGTCCAAAAAAAAGCCAACAATGAAATAGGTTTTTTCCCCAGATACCAGAAAGTAAAATGAACATATTCAGTGCACCAGTAGTAAGACCACAACTTCCATTTTGAATATCACCATCAAGAAAACAAATCACAGCAGCCAGATTAAGCACTACTTTGCCCTGGGCACTTTACGAAAAACATACCCACTAAGCCCCCTCTTAAAAACTAGCATCTGAAATTCTAATGAAGTCTCAGCTGAATAAAGAACTTGTCCTCTTTTTTCCAAACATAGTAACTCTATATATTCATTCCTTCAAGCATGCACCTGAAGCCCCATTAAAGTTAATGGGAGTTACATGGGCACCTAAGTGGGAATAACCCCATAAATATTCTTAAAGGGCACATAGTTTCAATCTATGAAGCCAAGTCTTCACAAGTAGATTTTTTTTTTTAATGATGTAAAATTGTTGCCATTTGGAATAAGTTTCAAACAGGAAGAAAGAGCAATGGGAGGAATTTCCAACCTGTCTTTAAATTACAATCGCAAGAAATCAAGCTGCTTGTTTCAAAAGTGAGATAATAGAAAGTCCTGAGATTAGTTATATCTCTCTGCTATTGAGAATAACTTAAGAAAACTTCTTCAAAGACTGTGATGCATGCTCCAAGATTGATGAGTTTAACTAACCCTTAAATCCCTGACTTCAAAAGTTTTCTTTTATTTTCAGAAAACAAGACAGCACATTTAAAATAAAACCTGAAAGTGTTCTGAGCACATCTTCTGTTTTAACTACAGTTTAGGTAAAGGTCATTCTATCTGTTCCATCAAAAGCCAAGAAGTAAGGCAGAAATAGCTAGCTTCCTAGATTTGCTCTTATGTGTTGAGCCTTATGAAAATAGCTAAGGAAAACATAAATCCAACATTGGGGAAGAAAGAAATGGCATTTTTCACAGAATTCTGAAAACAACTTCATGAATAATGGGCTCGAAAATCTAATACCTCACTAAATCAGTGGCTGCATTACTTCTATATTCACATTGGGGAAATAGAATATAAGATGTTAATAGTGCACAGAACTGAGAAATGACTATGAGTTATCATAGTCACCAGGCTGGCCCAGAATACTATTCAGCATGATACTGACAGCACTCTTTCACATGTTTTGCCTACACAAGCACCTCAAAAATCCAAGATATCTGCTGCAAGAGTGGGGAGAAATTACCTGGCAGCAAGAAGGGAAAATCTCTCCCACAATTAACAAATAGTAGTACCACTTTTCACAGTTCCATAAATGAAATCAGCAAATATGTCTGGATGGTTCACACAGACACAACTTCTTGTCCTCCCTAACTTCTTTTTCTCTCTTCAGCTTCCCAGCCTGGGGATCACCCATATTGCCATGCACAAAATACCTACTGCACTTTCTTCCCAACCTCAAATTGTCTGTACTTGAATTCACCTGTTTCCTCTCTTTACTCATCCAGTCCCTTATTTTGTCCTCAATCTCATCAATCATATTCTATTTTGGGATCTGAATCTGAGTCTTTCTTTAAAAATTTACCCCAGTTCTCAGCTTCTCCCCAAAGGCTGTAAACTTCTTTCCTAACAATGCTCTTTCTACTGCCCTCAAATTTATGTTCCAATCCAGTTTCTCTGTACCATCACAGTTTCATTCAGCATTCCATTCATGCAGCAGAGAAAACTTATCATCAGCTTCTTTACTCAATTCCCACATTTTTTCAAATGAAGCCTGCACAAACTGGTTCCTGCTTTTGCTTCCAATATATGACATTTTCTTGTTCTAACTTATTCCAATAATTGTCTCTATGTCTATATATCTTTTGCAACCCTATGAAAGAGGAAAAAAAGAAAGGAAAAAAAAAAGAAAAAAAAGAATTCTCTTTGCTTTTTACTTCTGTTCAGTCACACCAGAGCTTTGGAAATAAGGAAAAGTAACTAGGAAATTTTCAGACCTACCATGTGTGATATAGAGAAAGATCTCTGCACATGAATTCTAGTGCATTTACCTACTATGAGTACACTAGTCTCTACAGAACATGGGCAAAGCAATACTTTTCCAAAGGCATAGAATTAATACAAAGAGGAAAAACTTTTTTAAAAAAAGCAGAAAAAGGCAAAGTTTATGACATTTTTTCATAAAACCAACCTACATCTCAAATGTTGCATCTCTGCTTTACTCCATAAGTGCATTAGAACTTGGCAGCTAAGGGGTTGTAAATATCTTGGTGAGTGTTTTTTCCTTTATCTCATTCCATTGAAATGGCTGATCCTGTTTTAGTTGAAATTATCCCAAAATACTCAGCCTAAGTGCATACCCAGTGTGGGAAAATGTCCACATTGACAGGTTAGGTTACAGAAATTAAGGTGTCATAAGAAAAATGTTCTTGCTCCTTCAACAGCAATAGCAACCAAGAGCTCAATGTGTGATAACTATCAGGTAGTCTTTCTTCATTGCAGCTTCTATTTTACACTCAATTGAGCTCTTACGTTCCCTCTCATTTCTTTTGTTTCCTTTTATTTTTTTTACTGCCAAACTTGTTGCTGTCTTTGGACAAATCCAGACAAATCTGATGGGGCTATGGAGCAGGAGAACAGTTAAAAAGTGTCACAGGGTCAGGCGGGGTGAGGTGTCATGCTCAGGTGTTTGGTGGTGGTAAATGTGGAATAACTG
The DNA here is from genome assembly GCA_013398955.1 of Callaeas wilsoni. NCBI lineage: Eukaryota > Metazoa > Chordata > Aves > Passeriformes > Callaeidae > Callaeas > Callaeas wilsoni. The sequence continues at coordinate 66,538 of VWPU01010307.1, forward strand.
ACCTTGGTGCTTCCCCTTTACTGCAAGGTGCATTGTCACCAGAACAGAGCATCTGCCATTCTCGGAAAGTGTCAAGGCTGTGTTTCTGTAAAAAATATTTTGTCCAAAGACACAGCTCAAATCCTTATTATAAGCCACACTTTCTAAGTCAGTGATCCCTCATTTTGTTTCACAAATTTGGGCACAGTCCCCCATCAAAAAACACAGTAGCTGACCACAGATGGAACCAATAATAATATGAGAAGGATGAGGATGCAAAGCAGACCTGGGAAAGGAAAAAATTATTTCTCAGTCCCTACTTTCCTTCTGCAGAGACAAATTTCTTCCAAATGTCTTTTGGAAGTATCTAGTTTAAATGAGCAGTTGAGTCAGACTAATGATCTGACCTTTCCCAAGTGTTATCTTCCATTAAACACAATTGCTTTAAGACAAAGCACATGTAATTATTCGAATTGGGAAGGCATTTTTGTGTTGATGGAAGCAAGCTGCCATTTTCCTCACTGAGCAACACAATTTCAGAGCTGTTGAGACTTGGAGTATTCTCTGAGTCTTCAGTCTTAGAAGCTCTACTACAGCATTTCTCCAAATCTCTGATTTCAGATAATATAGAAGTATTTTACAGAAACCTCAATCTATAAAATAGAAATTGCAGTTAAGTAACGATAAGGATTTGATTAAAACATGGAATACCAGGAGCAGAGGAGAGAGAAGAAAGAGATTACAAAGAGGGGTAAAATCAGAATCCAAAAGCTCCCAAAATGCAGACAATGGACTCTGTAGTCATGTGTAACCTCTGATTTTTTTGTCTTTCTGTAACAAATAAAATGAAAAATAGAGTATGCTGATTGTTTCAACTAAAGGAACACACCTGCAGACCATAAACTTGTGCCAATTTTTAAAACTGATTAACTTTGAAACATCAGATAACAAACAAGAAAATAAGTTACTTGAATCCTTACAGAAATGTCATCATCTGCTGTTTTCATTTACACTACTATGTTGTGAAGACACTGTGTGTCTATCCCTCATCAGCTGTTTCCTAATTTTATCTTTTCATTAAAGGGAAGGAGAGGAGACACAAGGAAAGAGAAATCACATGCAGTGCAAACAGACTCCAAAATTGTATTTGAAAAAATATCTGTGGCAGTGGTTGCATTTTTAATGATTTCCCAGTGAGATATTTTAGAAAAGAAAGGTGAAAGTTGATAATCTAAGTGTTGAAATGCATAAATAAAAATGCCAATCAAAACTGACTTCAGGAGAATGCAAGCTGAGCATTTGCGCATTCTGAAGGGAGGTTGTTGGGAGTGCTGTTTACTCTCTTTTTAACTAGCACCCACTTAATACTATAACCACCTTTGTATATAAAAGAAAGCTTAGTAATCGCCCCTTAATTTCATTTTTAATAGAGACACTAGATAATTCAGAAATCTGACTTAAAAAAGAGAAAATAGTAGATCTGACTTTCCAGTTCTAAGATGATAAAACTCAGGAAGGTTTCTGCTCCAAATGTTATGTTGTAGCTCAAAAAAACCCAAACAAAGACAAAACCAAACACAAATACAAACAAGAGAAACACGTGCAGACACCAAAAACAACCAAACAAAAAACAACAACAAAAAAACCCCAAACAAACCAACAAACAAACAAACAACATAAATAGACCTACTCTTTAGGAAAATATTGCAATGGAAATAATCAAAATCTTCAGAGCAAGTAAGTGACTGTTGCATCAAAAGAAAAGATTGCTGTTGTATATCACTTAGGGCAAAACAACCCGCCTATCCAACAGCCATAGCCTAAGAAAATGGTTTGCTTCTTTTCCCCAAGAAAGGAGAAGTGATATAGTTTGATTATGTGGAATTCTACACAGAATACTGAATTCCTCCAGCTCACAATGAAGTTTAGTTGAGCTTAGGCAGGACAGTACTGGACCAGCCAGTTATTTATAAGAAAGATATAGTAAAAGATACACAGTTTCCCAATGTTTTTTCAACAATCATTTCACTCAAAGTTTAAAAGAACTATTTAAAATTTCTTTTCCCTGATATTTTCCCCCAAACCAAGTGTTTTCTTTGTTTGAAGTCTGTTTTTCTTTTTTCTAAATCCTTCTGTCTCCAACTGAGGAAATAAAACCCCACAACAATGTGCAGAATAATCAACAGTAGGGTGCTGAAAGGGGATAGAAAGAACTGCAGTTTCATTTTGCCCACTGATACTAAATACTACTTTTTTTATAAAGTCAAAAGAGGGAAGTTTTCTCCATTACCACATCCATTAAAATTTTCAATACTGCAAAAGCTATTTTTCAGTAAAAACATTTGACATTTGTCAAGGTCACAAAAAGCAGAACTAACAAATGTGAATATATAATTTTTCCCAAGATTTTCAAAAGTACAGATATAATGCAGAAAGCTTAGTTGTTCTTTTTCTTAAAATGTTTTCTTATTCAACCCAGCTCAAAACCAGTATATTTTTCACTAAGCTTTCACCTAATTTCTGCTTAGAACAAACTGGGTTAAATCATGGTATCAGTAAAACTGTGAATTAGGATCCTACTAAGATTAAGACCTTGTAAGAGTAGGTAAACATACCAGAAGACCGAGAAATTAATACCTTTTTTGTGCACCTCATCCGGTTCTACTCACAAAATATCAGAATGTTCACAAGTCTGATAATTTTTTAATAGCTCTATTTATGATTTCTGAGCATCTTGAAAACTCCATAGAATGTGGAAAATGCTTCATTCTTCAGCTTCATGTATATGATCATACAGTTTGCTGAAGTAGGTTAAGCCTCACAGAATTCAACTACTCATGTATTTCAAGACAAGGGCATTTTTTCTGGACAAAGTCAACATTTAGCAGCTCTGTGCATAGGGAGAGCTGCACAATTCAGCAGAGCAGAGACACTTGTCTTTACACTTGTAAAGGAAATGTGGATTTTACATTCAAATGGGGAAAATATTCATGCACTTGAAAGAAATACCTTTCCTCCACCTTTTCCCAGCTTCTATTCCATCACTTCAAAGTCCACTCTTTCCCTCTTATTATCCCCACAGGTTAATCAGTCCCTTCAGGAAGGTGAGGAGAGGCAGGAGGTGTGTTACAATCCAATTACTGAGAGACGCCTCTGCCCAAATTAAGGTGCAAATGAGTCCATAAGCCAAACATCAATAATAGGGATTTTATTTAACAGTAAATGTGAGGTAGAGAGATGAAAGAAATAGAAAAGAGGGGAGAGGGAGGAAGAGGGAGAAAGAGAGAGGGGGAGAGAGAGACAGAGGGGGGAAAAGTGAGAGAGAGTGAGAGGGATCAAGCAGAAAATCATCACCATCCATGGATCCAGAGGCTTCACACTGGTCCTTCTTCACCCAGGGCTTCTCAGTTATGGGGATTCAGGGTCATTCTTCTGGGGGCACCACCTTTATATAGTCCAAGTTCTGGGTATCCATGGGGTGGTCACAGATGCCATCGCATAACTTGGGGTGATATATGTGTGAGCAGTTGCTTCTTTTCCCAGTTCGCCACAGTGGGAATTTCGTCCATATGCATTAACCAGGACGTGCTAAACCATAGCTTGCCTCACCAGGCCTGGAATTAGCTCCTTCTTGTCAGAGATTCCTCTTTTCTGTGCTTATGTCAAGTTCATGCTTCAGGGGTTGATCTTATGGCAAGTTCCTTCTGTGGCCTTGGCAGTGTTTCAGACAGGCAACTGTGCTCTTTAAGTCCTTACAAGGTGGAGGACATTGGCTACCATCAGTACAAAGCTGTTTCTCTCTGCTCCTTTCTTCCCCACTTTTCCCCTGTTCCAGTGTGGGGTCCCCATGGGATTTGCAGCTCCTTCTGGAATATCCATCTCCTCTAGCACTGGTTTTCCACTGGCCACAGCAAATATCTTCTCCATCATCATGTAGCACCCTGTTTTCTGTCTCTCCCCTTGGGGCTCTCAGGGCTGTCTCTCTCACTGTTCCCTTCACTATTCTGCCCTCCCTTATCCCTGCTGTTCCCAAGGCGCTGCCATGGGCTGTGGGGCTCAGCCATGCCCCGCAGTGGGTCAGCTGGAAATGACTGGAAGCGTCTGTGTCCAGCACGGAGCAGCCCTGGTTGATCCTCAGTGAGACCCCAACAGCCTCCCACTACAAAAACCTGCCCACCTACAGCCAATACACTGGTTTATGTACACCCTAAATCCTTCTTCCTGCGCAGGGCACAGTGCTGCATCTTCACAGGTTCTGTGTCAGCCTGGAGAACTGTCAGGCCTCACCAGTAAGCAGAACAAGCCCCATGTGCCTCAGTCTCCTGCGTGCCTTCAGTTCTTACAGCAGTCCCTCTTGTTGCTCTTCACACCAGTCACTGATTTCAGTGCTAGCTGACTTTTGACTGTCCATTCCAATACACTGAAGCAATGTCTTTATTATCTAGACTCCTAGAAAGTCTATCTCTGCTTCCACCTTCTGTGTAATGCATTTTTTTAATGTAATTTCAGTCAGGATTTTCCTGTTTATCCATGTCTTTATCTACTTCAAGGTTCTCCAGAAGGCAGAAGTTCCCCACAATGCAAGGCTGCACTTCCCTTCCATTATTATTCCCCGATCTATATGTGAACCATTAAGCATATTCTAAAGTTTGTAATGTAAACTCACAATCTGCTGTCAAATCTTCTGCTAGGCTTTTGTGCATTGTGCCTGGCTTGAAAATTGCTTGCAAGAACTGTATTACTGCCATTTGTCATTAATATGAGTCATAGCATCATCAGCCCCAAACATCAAAATCATTTCTGGTTAACCTTGGGAAATCTATAAAAATTCTTTACATATGCATTTGGCAATTGCAGTATTGCAGATTTTGCAGCAGTTGCCCTCACAAGCAAACACCTCCAGAAATGTCTCTGAGATGCTGAGCTACTAGATAGCATATTTGTTAAAGTGTTAAAATCAAGCAGGTGAACAAACCTGTTGGGGGTTTGACACTGGCTAGAAGCCAGGCACCCACAAAAAACCATTTACTCATTATACTCTGCTATAGTTGAGCAGAGGAGAGGGAAAGAAAAGACCAAAGGGACTCATAAGTTGAGGCAAGGATTGGGAAGAAACACTTTAAGGGCAAAATAGGCTCAAAATTTAAAAGGTATAAAGAAATATTTATTAATAGGATTAAAAGAGGATAATGAGAACTAAAATAAACCTTTAGAACAGTTTCTCCCTGTCACACTGTGTGGCAGCATCCCTAGTCTCTCGGGCCATGTCAGGTTCTGGGGCATGTCAGGTTCTCCCTAGCTTCTGGGGTAGGTGTCTGAGTGGTTATCCAAGTTAATCTCATCTTATCTTTTAATGCTAAACAGAGTAGTCCTATCAGCAACACTTGGTTAATGTCTAGAGGAAATTTGAACCCTTCGAACGCTGTTGCGGTAGGCCCAAAGAACTGGTTGAAGGGTTGAGAGTAAAGTTCTCCTGCTGTCATTTCCTCACAGAAGGTATCATTTTTAATATAACCCCAAAACCATATACTTAGTGTGTGATAGCCCTGTATCCATGTGCCCACCTTCCAGAGGAATTTAAAAATCCACTAATTCCTCACCTTATTAACACATAAAGCAAATTGGATAACAGCCACAGTAGCCTTAGTTATAGGACCTGTGTTCAGATAAAGAGCTGCAAACAGGAGAAATATAGCTGCGACCACGTGCCACCCAAACCAGGGTAAGCTAGACCACAGGGTGCTGCCTAAAGAGGTTTTTGTATTCAGCACACGAAAAAATAGGTTACCCAAAAACTGTTATTCCTTTTCTACCTTTTTTTCCTCTCAATGCCCTTGAGTGCCACATTGGGCACCAAGATCTGTCTTGGTTTGAGAGACAGATGTCTGCTAAGGAAGGCAGGAGCCTCCCTTGGAATGGAAAATGTAAACCCCTTCCCTCCAAATTATTATAATTTTGAAATTAAGGGGCTCTCAGGCAAAGATATGAGAATAGCAATAACAGTTCTTTACTAGCATGTCCAATAAGGCCAACAAACAACAACTCTGGCATTAACAACAACCAGAACCAGAAACCCAGTGACAGCCTTCTCAGTCGCAGGCACTTTCCCCTTTGGTGCAGTTCCGGTCACAGCCGGAAGGGGCGCTGGTGGCTCCCAGTGGGCAGGGCGGCTGCAATGATTCCCCCGTGGCTGCAGGGGGCTCTCTAGCATGAGCTCAGGGAGAACATGGTCATGGTGCTGTGACCAAGATGGGAAGGGATGG